>JAOXYF010000010.1:14711002-14734844 GCA_028565775.1 Sternarchorhynchus goeldii
TGACGGAACACACCTCCACACAGACACACCCACACAGACACGAGACGGGGGAGGCGGCCAGGGCGGCCACCGTGACAGCACTATTTGTATTCCATAAATTAGTGGACACATTTTGATTTCTAACTAATATAGTTTCCTTAAATAGGGAAGCCTATTGGGAGCCTATGTTACTAGGAGACTGTGTTATTGGGAGCCTGTGTTACTGGGAACCTGTTTTATTGGGAGCCTGTGTTACTGGGAACCTGTTTTATTGGGAGCCTGTGTTACTGGGGACCTGTGTTATTGGGAGCCTGTGTTACTGGGAGCCTGTGTTACTGGCAGCCTGTGTCAGGTGGGGACACACATAGAGAGAGCAGAGGGAGAAGAAAGGGGACTGAGGAAATGCTCCCAAGACTCGCCAGGGTCCTCCCATTGGTCATCTGAGACACTGGAGAAGGATCAGCACCAAGGAGCAGCGTCCCTCTACTGATGGAGCGAAACAAGCAGGGATGCTCCACCCAGAGAAGGGGGTGGGGGTGGGTGGGTGTTGGTGAATGGGTTTGAAGGTGAGCAGACTATGTTCTGTACCTGGTAGGCTTAACCCTGGGCTTTGGTCTGACCTTCTGAAAGGTCAGGCAGTTGAATGGGTTCTCCCCCGGAGGAACTCGGTGGTTGTATGGATGACCAGATGTGCTCTCCTGCCAGGATTGTATAGCAGAGCTGTGTAGCACGTGGTCCCATGCCGTAGTGTGCAGGACAGGTCTGTGTGCGCCATGTACCCAGCATGCCCACCCTGATCAATCATGCCAGTTGCTACAGGACAGGGTGAAAGTGCACCAGCATGGGGCACCCGGGCAGGGATGCAGGGCTCACTGTCATTGGGTAAGTTATTTATCCATTTATGGAAATTCAGTGGCTGTGCGACAAACAAGTGGGATCATTTGGAAAGATGTTTTTGATCATTTTTTTCTCCAAACACATTTAATTAATATTTCATGCTTTAGTAAGCATTCTTGTTTGTGTGACTCATAATGAATGGAGTGGTAATATTTAATAACCTTGGCCAATTACCATAATCAACTTCTTTAATGTTTTTTTTTGATAGCATAAGACTGATGTTGATATACTTGAATATGGGCAATCAGATAATGTAAAACATCAACAATGTGAAATAATATTTTTGCATAACACATGTTGTCATAGCGATAAATGTTACACTTGAGCATGGCTATATATTGTACGCCGATCTTGTACTATATAAATTATTCATTCGATGATTACGAGCTGGATTGAGGGCAGTTTAAGATAAAGAGTGAAAGTACACTGCTGGTGGTTGTAGTTCTAAAGAAATGTCTTTTTCCCTACCAAAATCTTTATTTTCTATAACTGTTTTAAAGGCCACCTCATTCTGTCAAGGAAGTACAAAAGCAATCTTATGTAAGGGGTATTTCATTATACTCTGAACTGACAATCAGTATAATTACAGCAATCGCCAACTTTCTGTCAAGATGTAATAATTAAAGTTCTGGAAGTGTATGTTTTTAATGTGTCAGTTTTCTGTTCAAGGAAGAAGCTTCTCAAAGATCCTGACAGACAGCTTTGTTCAGTCCCTGTCCAACTCACCAGAAGTGTCAACAGAGGCCTATCGAGTGGCCAAAGGTAATTTGTCCATGTCTTGTGTAGCGACTACATTCTCTCGCATTACAGAGTATTGTGTTTCACACACACACACACCGTGAGGTCTTAGCGGTTCCACTTCGGCGCCAGGGCTGGAGAGCGGGCACCCCACGCTGAGCCGTGCGCTAACTACGACACCTCGGCCCTTGTTGTGTTGGCAGTGTCCCGCCTCGTCCTCGGGTCTCGGATGGAGACGTTAGCCCAGTGAGCTGCCCTGCCTCGTGTCCTGGAAGCACAGGGGGTGCCACGGGGTTCTCAACCGAGCAGAGTTCTGTCTACTCCTGGAGATACGATGTAAGGGGCCTTCACACCATCTTTTCCTCACTGTAATCACTGACTCTAAACAACAACAAGCTAATATTTCTATTTTATTTTTTTGTAATGGAAATCACAAATTTCCATTGTAAATTTGTGCTCCTTTATTTGTGTAAAGGAAAAAATATGGAAATATTTTTTGTTTGTTTGTTTGTTTGTTTTATTTGTTTGCTATATTTCTATACCACCTGTTTCATCCCCAAAGTTGTTTAACAAAAATATCATGGGAAAATAAAATTAAGGAGCGAAAGTAGAACAATATTGAGACTGGGAAGATGTAAGAGAAGAACAGGTTGAGATTGCATTGAGAAAGATGAGCAGGAGCAAGACCATGCAACCTTTTGAATTTGTGCAGGACAGTTTCATATTTAATATGGGAAAAGACAGGACACCATTATACCTGATGAAGAGGAGTAAATATGAGCAAATATATAAAGTCATTTTTGAATGTGCTGAAATCCATTCAAATATTTCTCAGAAAGACCTATAAAGGCCTATAAAAGACCTATAACATTTACAACAGTCAGTACTGATGAAGGCACAGAATAGTGTCAGCATCATTAATATAAAAAAATTGTCGAAGACAGGCAGTATTGTGACAGTGACTCTGAAGATTGGGTACTGGTTGCTGAATTACCCAGTGATTCCACCTGCACCAACATCTGGATATCTCCTTGGAGAACTCACTTAACGCACCTTCTGAAAAGATATCCAGCAATGGTCCTGGGCGACCAGCTGTCATTCTCTACCCATTTTACTGCCCATGTTACCATGTATTCCTGCACATGCCACTATACCTTGGTGGTCAATCCAGAATGCAGCTGTGTGACTCAAAGTTCCTTCTATTCACACACATCACTCCACTGTTGCATTTTCTCCTTCAGCTTCCTGCAACTGCCTGCATCAAATTTCAAAAAGGCCCTGATGCTTTCCTTCAAAGCCAGAGATAGACCTACTTCCTTCAAAGCCACAGATAGACCTGCTCCCACCTACCTGAAAGAGCTTATCTTCCCCCACACTATGCCTCACACCTTACTTTCTCTGATGAATGATTTGAATTACCAGCCCTTAAGAATACATGGAAGACCCATCTCAAGACACCCATATGGTGGAATGAACTCTCACTACCTCCTCATAGTCTCATGCTGTCTCATCAAAGTCTCATTCTGTCTTCAAACGTTTTTCGAACACCTATCTCTCCAAGAAGCACTTCAGTGAGCCACAGTCACTTCAAGGCCCTTGGATCTTCACCAATCCTTCTCTTGTCTTGAAAAAATGAATGAACTTTCTTTGTGTGTTTTCCCTCTGACAGGGGTGCAGTTTGCAGTTTGATTAGAAATGTAAAAATATTGTAATGCATCACAGTGCATCATAAAACAGCATAACACCAGCATATAAACCTTCAAAAAATTACAAATTATTTGATCTGGAAAAAGTAATCATCCTGTTTTCTTACAATCATAAAATACTTATCTGAACAATAATCAGAAAATTTTAGCAAAGTTACTACTAACTATTGTTATACCCACTGATAAAACCTGAAGTGACCTGTTGATCTTTGCCAACGCCACAAGTGCTTATGGGAGGCGTCACAGGAGGCGCGTACTCCACAGCGCCCCCTGATGGCGTTGTGCCGCGCTGCGGCGCCTGCGTTTGTGCAGGAGTTTGACCAGGCGAACGGTCAGCGTGTGCGGCAGCTCTTTGGCGCGCTGGACGACCTGCTGTACGAGGACAGAGCAAGCAATGCAACCGAGGCCCTGCAGAAAGAGTGCGAGGAGTGGAGCGCACGTTCTCCCCACCTCAGGTACACGCACGTGGTCACGTGGTTTAGTGGGGAGTTTATTATTGCTATAGTATCAAGTATTAGAATCATAGGTGTCATGGCTGCTCATGCCGCAGGATTTTGGGGAAGCGGCTGGGGCCGGCGAAGCAGGAGGGCGTGCAGTACGTCCACAGGCGAGTTGGCATCGTCTGCGTCCCCCTGCAGCCCCCACGTCTGGCCAGGAGCAAGCGCCTCGGCGGGTAAGCTGACACACCCTCCTGCTGGTTTGCATTTATTTATTAGGTTCTGGGGGGTTTTTTTTCTGCTACACTTTCTCCATATCACAAGACCTTTCTGAAGTCCGACTAACTGGCAAGTCGCATGGGAGTCGCTGCTGTCTTTTTCCATTGATAGCATCTACGCTAATGCGCTAAGGCACATTGCTAATGCTACAGCTGGGATTCAAACCTTATCAAATAGAGATGAAAAGCTGCCGTTTCAAAGCTGCTTGAGTTCATCGTGTAAATGTTCATTATTAATGGTCCACGTAGGCACTGTATGAACATTTCAAGTGTTGCTTTTTCACAGTCAGTCTTTCATAACCAGTGCAATGGTTCTTGATGCATGAATTCATGCTGTCGATTGGTTCCAGGGCTTGATCTCCTCTCTCTGCACTAAACTGCATTTATCCACTCAGGATGTGCATTGCAAATGTTTTTATTCCCCTGGAGTGTTAGGCTCTTACTTCTGATTTACAGCCTCATCACCTTCTCTCCATCCCCCTTGGCTCCGCCCCCACCCCCCCTCCTCCCCGGCAGGCTGCGCATAGACGGCCATGGACTGGCCCCAGGCCTGTGGTCTAATCAGTCTCTCGGTTCCAAACTACCCCTCGAGGAGGTCTATGTGGAGGAGGGCAGGATAGAGGAGTTCCTGGCTTATGATGGGAAAGAGACGTAGGTCACACAGAATTGTTGCGCTGTTAGTCTGCTGTTCATCTCATTTCCTTTCATATTTTTCCTTCTTCATTCCTTGTAATGCATCGTGTAATAATATGTTATTATTGCATTGTTCCTATTGGCTGACGTTTGCTTTATTTCCCAGTTAAATTAAGCACTCAGTCAGAGCTCTAGATATTAACACAGCCAGTAGAAATAGTTATGTGGCAACTCTGTTATGACGTTCTCGCATGCCACGCCCCCCTCGTCGCAGGGAGAATGAGGGCGCAGGCAAACAGGCAGCCTCCACCAGGGTCTGGCGCGCTGGCGTGCCCCCCGTCTCACCTGGCGCCTGTCTCCATGACGGCGTGACTGGCGAGCTGTTCGATGACGTCTGGCGGGAGGTGGTGACCATGCTCGAGGAGGTGCTGCGCAAGAGCTGGGAGGAGCAGCGCTCAGGTGGGTGTCCCCCCCCCACCTCCCCCCACCCCCCCACAACACAGTACCAATATTCAGACACATGAAGCAAACCCAAGTAATCAATAGTACTGTATAATATAAAATTCTGTCCTACACAGAACATGCTGTCTATGGTTTATTAATCTGTAATCTATAAATTGTCTCTATAAATTAATATATATTTTCTTCGGCTCGTTGTATCCCTATTGTTAAGCTTGCTAATATGCTAGTACTTCCAAGCGCTGAGCTCTCACCAGACCTCAAACCACTTTTTTGGCACCAGATGGAGTGAGGCAGAGGATGGTTCCACAGAGCTCCAGCCAAACATTGTGCGAGCCCTTATCTCCCCTCCCATCAAGAGGGGGCGCTCACGTCTCCTCGAGCGGTGGCTCCAACAGCAGGAATGTGTTCTTATGGGCCAATAGCAGCAGTGCACAGGTAGCAACAAAAACACAGAGTGTTGCATCCTTCATCTGGAAATTAACACTCTCTCACTCTCTCACTCTCTCTCTCTCTCTCTCTCATGTCTGATTGCTACTTGGGCCTCTTCAAGATGAATTTAAATGGTGTTATGACAATCTGGGCAAAACCCCTGCAGCACAGACAGCAGTGGTTCAGCGAAAGGTCAGTTGAAGTCCTCTGGATTCAGCAAAGCTCTGTTTGATCCCTGCAAAGCCAAACAAATCATTGCAGCCCTAGATACTGCACTTTCAAATTCCCAGTAACAGCGAGCGTCAGAACACGCACGTCTGCCAGCACGGAGCTCTGTGTTAGCTTGTACATATTTAGTGCAGAAAATACCACTTTGTTTTTTGTTGATCCAAAGTGGACATTTTTTATGGAGGATATTTAGTAAAGTAACACATTTGGGCTGTTTATAATCTACTACTAACCAAAGTTCTAGTTTAGCAGAAGTTTTGCTTTGTGTTAACCATGCTGAAGGTGCGACTCGGATAACGGGGGCAGCACGGCTGTGTGCGCAAGGACCCAAGGGCTGAGGGCCCCGAGCACGGCCTCACCCAGACGCAGGAACCCCAGGCTCGGGCCCCAGACAAGGCCACGCCTCCCCGCCCAGAGCACGCAGTTCCTACGAGGAACCAGACTGTAAGCCGTAAGACCAGACGCACGATATTGTCCCACAAAATCACACAGAATGGAGAAGTTAGGAGAGGAGAGGAGAGGAGAGGAGAGGAGAGGAGAGGAAAATGTCTATAAACAAATCCATGGTAACATGGTACTCCTGTCTGTCTGTGAGACCTGAACAATGCCTGTGTGTGTGTCAGTTTTTGCAGTCTAGCCAATTTTGTACATGATGCAAGTCTTTCAGAATAAAATAACAGCAGTAGGTTTTGCAATGAAGAGTCTTCCAGTGTCCTGTTGTTCAAAGGCAGAGTGACGACCCTTAAAAACGCCACCTGAGTCACCCTTGAAAATCAGCTCCTTAAAACAGCACAGCAACTCCAATGAACTGTAACATATTTTAATCTCCGGACCTGGAGACAGAACTAGTCTGGAGAATCAGCAAGCAAGTTAGACACCAGTAAACATGCTTATTTCTGACTGCCGTGTGTGCGGGGCGCGTGGGTTCACCCGGGGCCGTCTTCTGCAGCTCCACCGTGGCTGAGGATCTGCTAGCCTTGCCCGCGGCTGTACTTCACAACCACAGGCTCCCTCACATCCACGCCAGCGCCGCAGAACGGGACAACGCTATCGTCCTTCCCCGACACGTGCGGGTAATGCGGCAGACCGCTCGGCCACTCCCTCACCGCCCTGGCCTTCGTCTGTCTGTCTGTCTGTCCACCCCTCTGTCCTGCTGTCCTTTCACCTACTCCTCTGTTCCTGTGTTTCGGTGTGTATCTCAGATGTATCTCATTTATCAGGCACTTATTTAGTGGCTGAGGAGCCATTTTGTAATGTAATGGTGACGGACGCTCGCATGCCTGTGACACTCCAGTCTTTGTTTTTACCTGATGCTGTAACGCAGAACGACTAATCTGTGGCATACAAACATTTGCACGGTCTAAACGTGCAGCTGAACGGATAGTGATGTCTGGGGAATGGGGTGAGATTAACGGGCTAACTCGCAGCCGATGTTTACCAGGTCAGAGGGAAGGTGGCAAGAGTGGGAGGAGCCATCCAGCTGGGGTCCAGCCTCCCGCCTCTGCGAGAGCCCACCCTGCCGCAGGAGGCCGTGTCCCGGCCCAACACCACACTCACGTTCAGAGTAAGATTCACTCCTCACCACTTATAAAGACACCGGACTGCTGGAGCGACAGGATTAGAATGTGATACAGTTCGATTGTTTAACTACAGTTGGACAACAAGGTCCAATTAGACTTACTTCACTGGCATGTAGAGACACGTAGCTGTTGCCAAGATGTAGCTCTGCACTGTGAGTATTAATAGATTGGCATTGGGTAATTGTAGGGTTTCTGGTTTTAATTAAGAGAGGAAATTATGGCAGTTGTCTATGGGCTTTACGTACCACAGTTTCTGTTGTTCCTGTTGCCAGTTTTCTTGCTGCCATAGTAACCATGCCTCATTGTTGTAACACGTCACCTCTCCTTTCTGCAGTCGGACACGCCCATGAAAAGTTCATTCACGCCCATGGACTTCGTCTGTAACATGAGGACTGGGAGAGGCCTTCTTCTGAGAACAGGTGTGGAAGTGGTTCCTGGCTCGTGTGTGTGTTCTGTCTGTTTTATATATGGTTAATTAAAGGTTAATTCAATGATATGGTTAAATAAAATCTCTTTTAGCTTCATCTCATGTAATCAGAATAGTGTTTTTTTTAGTGGACACTTGTTGATCCATGTTGATTCTAACTTTTATTTTGTATTTGCATCCCAGGTCATAGCACACCTATGGGTGTGACAGGCTTCAACATGGGTATCACCTGTTCCACAGCCAGTGGCTTTTCTGAATGTGCCACACCTCCACGGAGACACACAAACCTCCTCCCCTCCACCGATGGGAATATTCCTCCATCTGGATCTATAGGTAGTTTCAGACCTTCTTATTTACCTATTAATTTCCCACCAAATTTGTGATGATGAAAACAAAACAATGATTATGAATTTAACATGTGTCTTGTCAGCTTTAATGCAAGCATGTGTACATTCCGGTTGGTTTGATCGTGTAGGATTCAAACAACCCGTTGTGTTAATAGTCTTTGAATTTTAGGGAAGCAAACACACATTTTTCAGCCAGCCGCACTTGAGCTAACTGAAGATCCCAGTTGATTGTGGATGTTGAATTGGGACCTGTCTGGCTTTTCCTACAACATCAGCACAGAAGTCAGCTCTGCCCACAGGGTCCAGAGAACTAAAACATTACATGTGTTAGAATCTGTTATTTGGCACCTTGACAAGACAATAATACCCTTTAATTATGCACTATGAAGAGAACAGTGGAGCAGAACGAACACAAGTTTACACACAGGGCAAAGAACTATTGACCCTCAGGGACAGAAAGGAAACCCAGGTTATAGTTTCCTTAAAGCTTCATAACAAGCTCAGAGAGTTCTGGGATCCTGTTATGAACAGATGTGAAGAAAGAAGAAATAATGATGAACAACGAGCTGCTTGTGAGTTAAAACACCTACAAAACATGGTAGATCAGGCATGTGAGGGCCGTATTTCCTAATTACCTAACGTTACCGGTAGAAGATCGGTAGAACTACATTATCATCTCCATGAGATCTTCATAGAGAGATTTAAGACCGGTCATTATTTCAGATTATGAACATAAGTAAAACAATTTCAAAGGAAGATTTTAATTAAGCGTTATTTTGGGGGTGAAACGTTCATGAGCAGCTCGGATTGATTCACGTTTGGCAGAGTATTTGACGTACAAGCACGGAAGTGAGAGTATTTTCACGTATGTCACGTATACTTCACGTTTCCCAGGTGCTCGGAAGACAGCGACTCGCTTTCCCATACATGGGCGGAAGAAGTGTCACGCGGCGTTGCCTTAGCGCGGCTGAAGTGGGCGAACGGTGCGACAACATGGAAGGACAAAACCGTTTCGTTGCTTTTGTACTTTCTCCAATTGCTTGCAAAATGGCGCTTCGCCACTGACAAAAGGTTGTGGCCAACTCGCACGCACTGTTAGCATGTTAACGACCGGTACAAGAAAGGTGTCAGCAGTTATGTAACCGTGCTGAAAAGGTTTTTAAAGGGAGGTAGTAAAATTCTCAGTTTTGGATTACATGTGTACGTTGAATGCCAAATCACTGTGTATGTGAAATGAACGTTGCATGTTTATTTATGTAAACAATAAATAAAATTGTTTACTGCAGTCGTATTGCTTGTGGCTGAATAAAAACCTCTCTGACACTTTATTACAGTCATTGGTGATGCCAATAACACGCAACAGGGAAATTGTATATGGTGAACAAAAAGTGTTGTAATGTATAAAAACATGTATTGCAGTATTTTTCCACCTCTATAAAGAAGAGTTGGAGGCATTTCGCAGGGACTATTTTACATGTACTTGAAACGTTCAGTTAAGCAGAGGCACCCCAGGTTGATAATCTGGTTTAATTGTGGTAAAAGCCATTTTGCCTCCAATGTTCTGTTTCCATTATTCACAAACCTGTCCGACTCTCACCTTACTTCACTGGGAATTAGGCAGCACTCTGTATCCAAGGTTCTGCACAAGCATTCTGCTCTGGTGCTGTAGCAACCATAAAATGGACTTGGCAAAGCGGGGAGGTGGGGTGGGCACGGAACGATAAACCCCTCCCCCACCTTCATTCATTATCAACATGCATTCTGACTTGAAAAAGCAGATCAAATGGTAATTTGGCACCTGCTCTCATATTTCTCCTCTCCAGCTTGTCAATGATTTACCTATAGCCCGTAAATAAACCAGCATGACCTTCTCAGATCCTCTCTGTTTGTTAAGCAGTGAAACAGTTAAGTCTGAAGTTCATCTGAGAATGACTCCACTTTTCCAGAGCAGTCGCTGAAGCTCCATTGCACCAAAATGGACATTCTGTTAGGACTATACACTCTGGGGAACTTGGCGTCAGTCATCGTGTTTGTTCTGCTGATATCCATTTCATACAATCCACTAATAAGGTATGTGCACACATGGAGGGAGATGAAACCAATCCCAGGGATGGAGGGAGCTTTGCCCATCATAGGCAATGCTCTGAAATTCAAAACCAATGCAAGAGGTAAAGTACTGTGACTGTCTTTCTGTTTTTCCCAGCATCCTTGTTTGAATGCAGTATGAAGTAAAGCACGTTGCTGTTTCTGTTCTATCTTTCAAAGATTTCTTCAACCAGATCATCGAGGGCACCAATGAGAACAGGCACAGGCCTCTGGTGAAGATCTGGTTGGGACCCATCCCCTTTCTTGTCTTATTCCATGCTGAGACTATTGAGGTGTATATCACTAGAGCAGCATGCCCTGCCTCTTTTGTCAAAATGATGAACGCGATGCTGATGTTCTCCTGGACGTACCTTATCACTTTACTGCCAGACATTTACTGCTAGAAATGTACTGCTCTTATTAGTCTTTCTGATTCAAGTTAAAAAAAAAGAAGAAATGTCTGTGTTTGGCTGAGTCTCTATTTATTTATCATGACAGTGTGGGTTTTCATATCCGTTCACTCATCTTCTGCCCTGGGTTTCTTTCAGCCTGTCCTGAATAGCTCCAGACACCTTGATAAATCCTATCCCTACAGATTCCTGCATCCCTGGCTAGGCACCGGCCTGCTCACCAGGTACAGGCACCACAAAGCAGCCGTATAGCTCAGGCCACTCGAAATACCCACACGCTAGCACGCACGCTTTCCAGCTGCTCTCTGCCATCATCAGGGCTCATCAGTCTGGTTCAGCCCTGACTGATGGGGCCCAAAGAGCTTACCAGCTGGCCTCCCCAAACATCTGAGCTCCCAGGAGCTTCCATTCTCCACGATCAGCCCCTTCTCATTCATTAGCCGAAGCAGTCTTGTCCGGTGCCGCTAACATCTATCAGGAAGTAGTAGGCACCTAACTTCTGTAGCAAAGTGTGGATACATAGGCAGACCTGATGATTTCCCATCCCACCTGCCACAGCACAGGAGACAAATGGCGCAGCCGACGTAAAATGCTCACCCCATCGTTCCACTTCTCCATCCTCATGGACTTCCTGGAGGTGATGAACGAGCAGAGTGAGACCTTGGTCCAGAAGATGCAGAAACACGTGGGCGGAGAACCTTTCAACTGCTTCAGCTACATCACGCTCTGCGCCCTGGATATCATATGTGGTTAGTGGAACGATGTCTCCACATTGTCTCTCTGATCATTATCGTTGAGTCAGCTGTCGTTTCATCATAATGCATCGTCATGCCAACTGCCAGTCACAGATTAACCAGGTTATTAAAGTTTGGACCATGTGCAGTAATTCTAATATTAGATTCAGGGATTTTGTTCCTCACAGAGACTGCAATGGGCAAGAAGACCAATGCACAGAGCAATGCTGACTCTGAATATGTCCAAAGTGTGTATAAGTAAGTTACATAATTTTTACACTGAAATGTAACGTATGCATAGTGGGGTTTTTACCTACGTATAACTACACTAGCTATAGTATTTGACTGTAACTCTGCTGCTAGCATAGGTCAAATATTGCATTTAGTTTAGATAGAAAAGCTCTTGATGATTAAGCTGGAATTGTTTAGCCATACGGTTTGCAAAGAAAAATACAGTTACATTTTTGGAGTACGTAAAGGCATTAGCCTACACCTTGATCGAACGGCATGTTTATCAGGTATCTTGGATATAAGTCTATTATATACTATAAATGAGATACTAAACCTTTGTACACTGACATCCACTGTTTCAGGAGACATCTTAGTAACGGAGCCTAATGTGACTGCTAGAATCCATGTACATCTATCACATTTTGTGCAGTCCAAGAACATGCCAGTACTGGCATTGCACATACACTGGTCTATTGTGAATGTTCAAGTATGCATCTAAAGTCTTAAGTCTGACCCATACCATTATAACCAGAAACGAATCCTCTTTAGGGGGCTACGCATGGTAACATTGCTCAGATATTAGACTGTGTGTCTTCACTCCCTCCATGTGATGTAATCAGATCTACATCTTAACCCCTCCAGGATGAGTGACCTTATCACTCGGAGACAGAGAGCACCCTGGTGGTGGCCTGACTGGATTTATAACATGTTAGGAGAGGGGAAGGAGCAGGCAGAGAGACTCAAGATTTTACAGTCCTTTACTGCACGTGTAAGAGATCCTTCTCAGCCTGGACTGAGGATATTTGAATATACGTTGCACGCTACCACTATATTTTATGTATAATCAGTGTGAGTTGTATACTGCAGTGTACTGCAAAGAAGTATGCTATGTTTTCTTGTCTCATTCTCTATAGTCAATTCAGAGCTATGAGCAAATGCACTTAAGGTTTTGATGAAAGATTTGTCACATTGAATTTGACCTAGAATCTGAGAGTGCATCCTAGTGTTTCTGAATTGAAGGTGATTAGAGAGAGAGCAGAGAACAACGCTGCAGGATTGGACAGTGAGCCAGACCCCAGAGTGAGAAAGAGAAGGGCCTTCTTGGACATGCTGTTGAAAACCGTCGACAGTACGGGTGCAAAGCTTAGGTTCGAGGACATTCAGGAGGAGGTGGACACCTTTATGTTTGAGGTAGGACAAAAGCTCAGGTCCACCATTCAGGGGAAGGTTCCCTTTTGCGCAGAACTGAGTCAGAAGTTGACCTGTTTATTTCCACTGTGACAGGGCCATGACACTACAGCCTCCTCCATCAACTGGGCCTTATACCTGATTGGCTCTCACCCAGACGTCCAGAAGAAAGTGCAGATGGAGCTGCAGGAAGTGTTGGGTAATGCAGCTTTTAGCACATACGTCCGAAGAGTGACGATGGCTCGCCAGCAAATTATTTTCTGAGCGTTAATTGAGACAATCTGCCTCTCGGTAGAAGTAGCAGCTGAGCCCAACACACTTCGCACCAGGGTGACGGACAAACGATCCCGTCACGAAGCTGGCTCAGATGCTGCGCTCTCTATCTGTGTCTCTCATTTTGTCATGACCATCAGGCTCGGCGGGGCGCCGCGTGGAGGCGGAGGACCTGAAGAGGCTGAGCTACCTGGAGTGCGTCATCAAGGAGAGCCTGCGTCTGTTTCCCGCTGTGCCGCTGTTCGCACGCCGCATCTGCGAGGACTGCCACATAAGTACGTGGCGGCGGATCGTCACGGCGACAGGTCGTCACGGTGCCGTGTCGTCACGGCGGCGTGTCGTCGCAGTGCCGAACTTCGCGAGTGCTCGCGAGTAGCCAACGCCGTTTGAAGTCTCTGCTGTTATTTGCGTCTCGGTGAAGCAGCAGATGTCAGAATTAGTTTTCTCTCCCAGTGTCAGAATCTTTACAGCCCCATTGTTAAATGCAAATGTTGCTGGAAGGGAAGGCAGAGGGGTTTATTCTGGCAATAGTCAAAAATGTTACATAGTACAAAGACTTGTTCATAGTACATAGTGCCAGTGTGTTTATTTGTTTATTTATTTATTTATTTTGCTTGCGAACATGTTGAAATATCTGAGCAGCCACTGAGTTTTTCGTTTTGCCACGACTGCGTTTCTGCAGATGGGTTTCGCGTCCCGGAGGGTGTGAACACTGTGATCATCCCGTACGCACTCCATCGTGACCCTCGCTTTTTTCCCGAGCCTGAAGAGTTCCAACCCGAGCGCTTCCTGCCCGAAAACAGCAAAGGGAGACATCCGTACGCGTACATCCCGTTCTCTGCGGGCTTCCGAAACTGCATCGGTAAGTCATACCCAAGCTCGGAGGCTGAGGAGTAGAGGCTCGCTCTCTATCATAAATTTATGCACTAGCCTTCGAGCCTGCGATGGGTCACTTTGTGGAGCGTCCCACGCAAGAACTAAAAGAAGCAGAAAAGTTCACGATGGTTTTGAGGCCAAAGTCCCTGAGTTTCATCAGAAAGCATCTCATCACCACACCCTCACCACTTGTACCATCCCACCACCATTACACCCCAACTGTTGTGCACAAGTCCACTCTGACGGCTGGAATCAATCATCCGTTTACCCCGGGCCCAAAGAAGACCACTACTAACTCCACTCCCACATTGATTTTAACCCCCCCCTGAGTGTTTCTGGCAGCTCCAGCCCACTGGCTACCCAAGAAGAGACACGATCTAAAGAGGGGATAGAGTGGGGAGCAGGAGAGCCAAACACCCACAGAGATAAATCGCTTCATCCCTGTCCGCTGCCTGCAGTGGCAAGGCTGAAACTCAATTAGTGCAAACTTCAAATAACAGCACTGGAAATTTAGACAAGCTTGGGTCAAAATGAAGTCTATGACTATGAACTCTTCTCTGCGTTTGTGTGTGTGTGTGTGTGTGTGTGTGTGTGTGTGTGTTGTGTGTGTTGTGTGTGCTCCAGGCCAGCGTTTTGCTATGATGGAAGAGAAGGTGGTTCTTGCCTCTGTGTTGCGTCAGTTTGATGTGGAGGCGTGTCAGAATCGCGAGGATGTGCAACCACTCGGGGAGCTCATCCTGCGTCCAGAGCAGGGCATTTGGATCAGACTGCACAAGAGGGCCATCTGAACCCGAGCCTCTCAAGCTTCATTCACATGCAACGTCATTTGGTGTCGGCAATTCGATTCGACTGCTGAATGCCGTCCGAATGCAGTCAGACTTTTTTATTTGTTAAATGCACACAGGTACAGTACAGACATTGGCAGTTTGGTAATTACCCATCATTCCCTACATTACAAGCTGGTATTTTATGTGCTTGTTGGATGGCTCCACCCAAAAGAAGAGGTGAAAATAAAGACATGCTAAAATGACAAGGGCTTAAATGATGACGGCTTGGCTGATCTCTAATTTATGTTAAAATATGTTAATTTATGTTATAGATATTATTGTTGTTGTTGTTGTGTTTGTTTTGCAACTTTTATCTTTTATTATGAACTATTACACAGAATACACTGATTAAAACAGATTGTTTTTAAAAGAATCTGAATTAAAACCAAACTTTGCTTCTAAAACCCTGTCACTGAAATCACTCCACATGTGTTTGCACTGGTCTCTAGTTTCAGTATATTATGGCCAGAGTTTTGGATTCCTCTCATCTCCAGATCAGCTCTGGAGAACGCACACAGTAAAGCTCTCACCCAGACGTCCATAAGAAAGTGCAGATGGAGCTGCAGGAGGTGGTGGGTAATGCAGCTTTTAGCACATACGTCTAAATAGTGGCGACAGCTCGCCGGCAGATTATTTTTTGAGCGTTAATTGAGATTGCCTCGAGCCATTCCACCTGAGCCCAACACACTTTGCACCAGGTGACGGACAAGCGATCCCGTCACGAAGCTGGCTCAGACGCTGCGCTACCTGTCTGTGTCTCTCGTTTTGTCATGACCGTCAGGCTCAGCGGGGCGCCGCGTGGAGGCGGAGGACCTGAAGAGGCTGAGCTCAATGGAGTGCGTCATCAAGGAGATCTTGCGTCTGTTTCCCGCCGTGCCGCTGTTCGCACGCCGCATCTGCGAGGACTGCCAAATAAGTAGGTGGCAGCGGATCGTCACGGCGGCAGGTCGTCACGGTGCCAGGTCGTCAAAGCGGTACATCATCTCCACTTCAACTCTGGAGAACGCACACAGTAGAGCCACTGGTTCTGTGATCCTAGAAGGTCTTCACTACTGCACACTAGGGTTTGCTTTTCTGAGGGATGCCTGACTGACTCAGCAGACGGTGTGTACGAAGTTTGAGGTGTATAAGGTGCGTTATAGGTTTCAAAGCAGTTTCCTTCTTGTGCTTTTACAGTACACCTTCCCATGACCAGTAATGTTTTCATTCTCTTAGTGTCCATTTTAATGGAATTTTAACTTTAATTCTGGCACCGTCAAATGTTTAACGGATTTCTTTAAGGCGAAAATCGCTTCAGGAAATGTGTCATGGATCATTTTTCATGATCAGATCAAGAGAGATAAACCACATTTCCATTTTAGTAGAATGAAAACTAAAGCTAACTTCAACTTGGCCATAGTTGTTGACTAGATTTGATTGTCTTTTTTCATTGAAAACTATTTAAAATGCGCAGTTGACTCACAGCCAAACTAATGTTACCTTTCATTAGAGCCAGTGAACACAAGCAAAGTTCACTGCAATGTAGAGAACATTACCAGTCATATATAGTTAGTGCAGCAATGGAAAAATGGGGTAAACACAATTAAAGTTGGATCTCGTGGCGTCAGTGTTTTCTTTACTATTACAACAGTGGAATGGTAGTATCAGCTACAACTTAAGCAGTGTTTTAATTTCTTCGTTTAATCAAAATAGTATTAAAATTACCTTTGGTAAATTCTTCATTGCATAGCAATGTTGGATTTTTGCTAGATGTCTAAAAGCTCATTTACTGTTTCGTGTCGAGTTAGAATTTCAGTCAGCTTGTACATCATATTCATACATTGTGATTAGAAATCCTGGCTCTTCCACAGGGGGGCAGTGTTGCTCCTTCTCGCCTCTCTAGCTGCAGCCTGACTGGAGAAAGGAGGTCATTCGAGGACCAACTACTGAGTCTTGATCGCAGATAAATCAGGTTCAGCCACAGCACCTGAGACTTAGGTTTTATACCAGGGTTAAGATTTTGGTAGGGCTTTTTTTTTTTAGACATTTGGTGCAGAGCAACACGATTAATAGGTAAACTGCTATGTGATTTATAATTGGATAACAGGTATGCAATTTGCACTTTGATGTAAGGCAGAGTCTCGACTGTAATTATGTGATACATTTCATTCATACCACAGGATTCCAAAACACCAGATGAATTCTATTAGACAGGAATCTGGTGGTTATGGCTGAGCAATTAAGGTGGTGTTAACGAAGATTTCAAAGCCGGGTAGAAATCTTTCTCAAGTAGTCAAGCAGAGATGATTAACACATGCAGATCCACTGCAGTTAACCCCTAGAGTGGCTGGCAAGGTCCTTTCAATGAAGGTATGAGAACAAGTAGCAAGGTGTAACTTGAATAAACCTTGGAGACTTTGCTGACAATCACATGCGCTTCATAAGCATGAAGCTTGGAAAGAAGTTTGGAAAGTCAAGTAAGGGCACGTGTATGTTTATGTCTCTTAATGATCTTTTGAGCAAGGAACAGGAGTAGGTACACAGCAAAATTCTCATGATTGAATTAACACTTCAAAAGAACAGTGTTATTTGTATACAGTTAGAACCCTGTAGGTGTTAACATGGAGGGTCTGGCTCTGATGTCAGGTGTCGGGGCAGTCGTTTCTTGTCACCTGCTCCCTGTGAGTTTGTTCTTTTAGGGTGGAAATTGCCTGCATTTTGTGTTTTTGTTTGTTTGTTGGAAAGAGTGGTTAAAATGAAATAACTATCACACTCTTTTATGTAGGATTACACACAAGTTATTTTTATACTTTTTATTCAAATGATTGTAAGGAGTTTTTTTTTTAATTTACCTAATTAGCTCAAAGAAAACAAACAAATAAAAAAAAACCTACTATTCCTTTGAAAATTATGTTCCAACTGTCAGTCACTTAACATACAGCACTGCTGCAGTCAGTGTAATTATTAAAAATGGCAAAATACTAAAGTAAAGATAAACTGCCACACCCCCACCCACAGGCACGCAGTGGTTGGACCCATGTATGACGTTTGACAAGATGTTGACGCTTGTTCGGTACTTGGCTTGGGAGGCCAAACACTATGGAAATGAGTATGGAAATTATGGAAATGGATATCCAAAATAACTGTGTTGTGAAATGAGGCAAAACAGTTGTTAACTTTAAAGCTCTCTGAGAAAGCCTGAGAACCCAGAGGAGAGACAGTGAACATTTACCTTTACACACGGACATCACCAGGGAGAAGATTCTTCTGTGGAAAAGAAAAAAAAAAAAACATTGAAAATCAAGACATGCAAATTAATTTTTGTTACATCTCACTTTGTCTGTAAATTTGTACATAAGCACTTTTTTTAGTTGAATGTATCCCAAGGCTGGCAGCTCATTACCAGACCTTAATACTGCTGTAATATAATGCATGTATATAATTATAATCCATGGGAATTGAAGTGCATATTTAAAAAATAGATAATTAATTTTAAACTTGAAATAATTGATTACATAGAGAACTGTTATTTAAGGTTGATTTATGCGCACAAATGTGGAACACAATAACTGCATAAAACAAACACTACTGCACAATTTCCTAGTATAAATTTCACATAATAAAATCATGATTTCAGCTCACAATATTAATCTTTAAAATATACGTGCAGCATCATGTTAAACAAAAAGATAATTCATATAAAATACTGGATCAAGAACCTAGCACATCTGTGTAGAAATATGTGAAAACATTTTGAAGTTGTAACACTTATGAGAGTTCAAATCTAAATGGAGGTTTCTTGCAAAAATACAAAGGACATGAGGTGAATGGAGCATGAAGGGGCAAATCAAAAAACACAAAAAACAAGGCCAGGATCAAAATAACAGAAACAGAAGAGAGAAACACTAGTAAACAAACCCGGCTCAGAAATGTAGGCCCACCAACGAGACTTCACATGTGCAAAGTCCTTAAATAACAGCTAAAGAGTGCTTATTAGTACCAGGTGACACAAAAATCAGTACTGGAGAGAGAGTGAGCTCCATAGGGGAGGATGAGAATCATCTACGCTAGGTGTTTAACAAAACAGACAGTGTTTGGGTGAGGGCCTTTTGAAATGAACATCATATTTTACAACCGAACACACATCTTTATATGTCCTTTATATCTCGTCTGAATGCTGGCCTGAATTTGTCTGCCATTGGATTCTCCTGTATGTCTCATATTCCATATAGAAAATCTAATTAAGTGTACGTTTATTACACTTCTGGAATGTGCAGGCCAAACTGAAACTTGTGCATCGTTTAAATGTATGTTGCATAATGCCAAGGGCACTGCCACAAGGGCCTGTTCCCTGTGACTGGAATTTCCATTAACAGCTCCCAACTCTTTTTTTCGGCTTGTTTAATTTTTAACTGCCATTTATATGTCTTATGGCACAAATCATATGTCATAAAATGGAGAGTTGGATTATAATGATTATAATGTGTATTCAAACAAAACCATAAATACAAACTGAACTGGAACTTGTACACAAAGTACATGTGGCTTATACCTGTATGTAAATTTGTTCATGACTTCATAAATACACCAGTACAAATATGGCTTGGTAGCTTAAACCCTATCTAATTGGAGTGGGACTCTTGACATGTTCTTGAGTGATCTGGAGCCAGAACTATGGAAGCTACCCATTTTCAGGCTTAATCTAGTCCCTCATATGTCAAATCTTCACCATGGAAAGAGAAGATAAATTGATTTTCTGGAGCCACAGAATAAAAATCCCACAGTTTAGCTCTGTGCCTTATCAATGCATGTGTTAACTCAATGGCTTCTCATTGGTAAACATCAAAGTTCTGTTACAAAAAGCTGATAGAAGAGTTTTGCAGTAAGGAAGATGTGAAGGATCCATAGAGCACTATAGAGTGTATGTACATCTTTGATTCCACAGAGAAAATGGGAAATACTAGGAAATATGACACATTCTAGAGAAAATGACCCATGATTTTTCTCAGGTCCCAAAACAGGTACCATTCAAGTTGGGCTTATTCACAGGATCAGCTACAGATAGAATGTAGCATTTACTGAAGAACCCTGTATTTGTGCATCACTGTTAATACTTTTTTTTTCTTGCAAGATGGTCTCTCAGTAGGAACGCAGACTACCTAGGCAAATGAATGAATGTAAGGTTTTCATGGTTTCTATGGAAAGGTTCAATGAGATGTTCCCAGTGTCAGTCCTGGGCACCCACCATTTTTTACATACTGTTTCCAGTCTTGGTAATTATGCTTCATTTCAAGCTTGATCAATTAGGCTCACTGGAGCAGATAAACATCCCGCTGTGTAAGACCATGGGCCAGTCAAGACCGAAGCCGAGTGCCAGTCTGTACAGAGGAAAGCTGGCATTTATTCCTGGCTTGTAACTCTCATGTCCCCTGATCCTTTCTTAGACATGGATCAAGCCTAATCACTGACTAAATTACACAGTAAGGGGACATTAGTCTAGTCTGTGCCCTTCTGAAATCACATACAGTAGCTGTGTAAACTGATTAAAAGTAAATATGTTTTAAATGTTAATAAACATTATTTAGTGTGCCAAGTTTAAATTGCTCTTTGACTAAGAAACTCTACCCAGATGTTGGAGTCACTTCTAAACATGTGCTCCGTTTAGAGATCTAACGATGCATGTCTGTACTCTCCATGTTTTAAAAAGGTTTTGAAGTACACAGGAAGACAGAATATCATTTGAATTCCTTTGCAGGTGGCAAATCCAAAATATAACAAACACAGATTTAATATAATCCATAAGATACAAAATTAGACTTTAAGAGACATCTTAAACATCATTATAAGCTTTAGTGTGTGAACAAACTGCATGGAATCTTGGGAAATGTGTCTTTATAATTCAAGAAATGTCATGAATTTGTGGAGTCTAGTTTGGTCTCATACACAAACCATTAAGGGAAAAGTGAAATCCAGTCTGATGCAATGACCCATTACACAACGGACTCATGGGTCTCTAAGACATAAAATATTCTGCTGTTATTTGTGTATTTTTAGGCTCTGCTTTGAATGTCATATCTAATTAATATATTTAATCTCAGTTATCACACATGTACAAAACGTTTCAGACAGACTTCAGTTCTTCATCAGATGTGCAAGAAAAGTGCTTCAGACAGTCCAGGAGGTGAAACCATTTTGTGTTCAAAACAGTTCCTAGCTAAATCCTAACATTCATTCCACACCGTTATCAAGCTCCTAGAGTCTAGCTGAATTTGTTATTGTTTCCATAATTTCATAAGGTTATTGTTTCCATAGCAACAACCGGTAATGCAAACAGCTATGTCTATAATGTAATTTCCATTAGCGTTAAAATGCCTTGCCGCTGGAAACTAAAAATGCTTAGATGGTTGAAATGAGAGAGCCTCCTCCTGGTTTCTCCAATATAAAGCTCATTACATCTCTTTCAAGTCATACAGTAGACAGCTACCACAGTAATACATGAGGAGTTGATCCAGTTCATCCTTTCTTGTTACTTTAGTGGATGTGTTAATAAATTTGCATATAGCACATCTTGAGCAGGTGCAGGATACAGTACCACAGTTATCTGTATGTATTATATATATATATACACAGAGGAAGACAGTCACAACCACAACAATAAAAAAGTGAAGTAAATCACATTAACAGCTGTATGCCTGTAATGTATTTTTGCCTCATTTATAAGCTGCTCTGAATCAAGATGTTCATTACATGACTAAATGTCACTGTAGGTGTTCAGAGGGAGTGTGAGTACATGCTTCACATATCTAGCGCTTCATCAGTTCGACGACAACATTAACTTTACGCTGTGGTTTCATGCTCAGCTTTTTCTACGAGAACATAAAAATCGGAATATTTCCACGGTAATGTGTAGAATGCACCAATGTTGAATGAGGTGCAAGGAAAAATGAGGTCCAAATACAAATTATCCACACAGTTAAAACATAGACAAATCGGAAATACAATGTAGGCAACAGGGTTATTCCTCCCTTTATGTATGATCATATCCATCATTATTAAAGTGTGTTACTGGGGGAAACATGTCCTTCGGAGGGTCTCTGCATTGTGGATCTTTGTTCATTGATTGATTGCAGCATAGGAAAAGTGCAGAACTTTTGCTTCGAGGGCATGTTAGTCTTAGAATATGGGGCCCGACAAGGAAAGATTAAAGAAAATGTAATACTACCTCTGTAATATTTACGATCAACAGCATGTGGCTCTTTTTTAAAGACGCTGTTAATGTACTGATACTTTAAAAGATAAAGATATGGCTGAATGGTTTTCTGGTTTGCATCTACAAATGTTTGAAAGTGTTCCCAAAGCATTATTCTATTTAATTTGACAGAATAAGTGTACTAAATGTAATTAAAAAATATAGTGAATATTCTGAATGACAGTGAATGCGCATAATCATGTATACATGATGGGAATAGCGCAGTGTACAAGGATGAGCTGAACTGGGAAGTTGGCATGTACCACTGGAGTGAGGGGAGGGGCATTTGGAAGGTCAAATAGCTCATATATGTATAGAGTTAACCCTTCTGTCAATGACGATGGTCAGCATTCATACAGAGTATTGCTTGTAACAGTAGTTGGCAAAAGTCTCACCCATTCACTGCCTTGTATATAACAGTCAAACGTTTCTACCTCAGAGGAAATTCTAGTTATTAAAATTCCAGTACTTCTGAGTTACAGTAACTACAATGGATGTACAATATACATATACATTATGGTTTGTCCCAGATTATCTGCATTACTCATGTGCATTGCAACTTCTCAACGATGAGTTCTCATTAATGAGCTTCTCAACTAATGCTGCAATGGATTTGTTCTTGTTCAGATACGTTTAATCTCAGAGAATTGTGTAAGTTATTGGTGAGGGCATTTTAATCTAAGCATTTTTACCATCACAAAATTCGACATTTTCATTGAGCAACGGTTCAGTGTAGAAATGGCTGTTTGCACAGTGTGGACAAGCTACCATGGAAATTGTGTATTCTGTTATATATTTTTTTAAATATAATTTTATGCCAGAGAGTGAGGAATTAGTCATAGTTCCATTGCAAAGTGTACTGTCAACACTGATGCTCCAAGGGAAGTTTCTAGAATACTTCTCCTGGAGTACACAAGGAATTAAGAAGACAATCCAAACCTTCTGTTTGCTAGTCAGTGATAGAGGCAGAACTGTGTATATGCTATTTTAAAAAGGCCCGTTCCTTCTCCCTGTTCTGTTGTTCTTTTCCCTTTCTCCCCCCCCATTCATATATTCATATATTCATATATATATATAATATAAATAAAATATTCGCGATCTGCCTTCATGCATACTCTCTGTTCTTCTCTCACGTGTCATGAGAAAGTCATTTTTGTTTATTTTAATTGTTAAACTCATGTACATGTGAAATGCTTCTTTTGGGAAATAAAATTACATGTGAATTATGTGACGTGTTTAGATGTAGAGAAATTAGCAGTTTACATGTTATTTTCTCATTTTATGAGTTTGTTTTATAGTTAGCAGTGCCCCCTTCTGCTAACATTAACCAATGCCTTCGTTATCTTAAGTAACTAATGCCTCATTAAATTGGTTCTACTGAGAACTCTGGTCAGGACTGTTAACCTCCAGTTTGAAATAAACTGCAGGGAGACATACAAGTTTGTTAACTATCCATGTTCATCTCAACCCCTGACAAAATGTGTCCATGCAATGCTGAGTTAGCGTATAGAGGTGGCTGCAGAAATCATTAAACACAAGCTGCAGGATGGCGATGAATCTGAAATTATTTTCTAATTATGACCTCATGTAATTGGATGATGCAGTTTAACCCCTTTTTAAATGAGAACTCACTTAAATTCTAAGCAGTGGAAGGCATGTTCAAATCCAGTGTGACTTCTCATGCTTTATGATTATGTGTGTAGCATCACCTTTGAAGTGGAGCCCTTGATCATGGAGAAAACAGATATGTAACTTTTCCAAATAACCCACCAAAAACCCTTCTTAAGAATTAACATCTATCTCTCTTACACATTTATTTTTGCTGTCACTCACAGAGTGATTTTACTAT
>JAOXYF010000010.1:14739633-14770968 GCA_028565775.1 Sternarchorhynchus goeldii
ATTGACTAGTTGTATCATTGTGTCATTTTGTGAACCTTCTTGTGAACCTTCATTAGATCTTTCACATCCACAGTTAAGGCTGGTTAACATTGTTGTGAACTCAGAGAATTTCCTGTAAAATGACTTCACCGTGTTGGATTCTGTTATGAGCTATGTTTCTGAAGTTGTTGGATTAAGTGATTTAGCAAATGCACCGTTACTCTTTGGTTAAATAACAACAAATATTCTGTAATAGTTTTTGCTCACGTCAGCCTGCCTAGACATTTTCCTTATGAACAACTACTGCTATTTTGGCAAACAAAAAATATGGATTAAATGATTTGGACCACATACAAACCACTCCAGTATGAGGGAGGGTCAGCTATAATTAGCATTCACCACTGATAGAAACGTGTCTTGAATGAATTGGTTTTGCAGGATGCAAAAAACACCCAACAATCTATATTTAGAACTTTCATACAGTTATGTGAACGGGCTTGTCTTTTAGCAAACCTGCACATCCTTCTCCTCCCTGCAAAGCCTGACTGTGTGGAAGAACATGCTTCCATGGGTGAAGCCAAAACATTTATGGCAGGTTAACGGCACGCGTGAGTGGCAGGGGTGGCAGCCGAGGGGACCTGGTGTTCCAGGGATTCGCTAAGTGATCTGGGAAGCTGTGAGCTGGTTCAGTCAGCATGCATGTGAGACCACAGCAGGGTTTAAGGCACAAGGCACTGCTGAACCTGTGGATCACACATACACACAAACAGTGTGTACGGTTCTGCACTGTCCCCAATACTGTGCGGTTCTCTCCCTGGGAGGCTTCAACAAAGAGAACAGGTGGAAATATTTGAGGGCATTCCAGCACAAAATACTGAATGCTGAAGATATGAGGTCAAAATACTGAATCCTGAAGGTCAAAATTCTGTATAACCAGCAACTGAAAAATGAATCATCGTTTGGCTGCATCTCTGTTTCTAAATTATGAATAAAATTTGTGTGGTGATCATCAACAAATACAAAAACCATACTGGTCTGGGTTAGCATGGGTAAGCAGACTAAACAACTCAAATCCATTTTGTTGAACTATTACTGCACTAAGGCAAAGAAGCAGAAAGCCGTGACATAAGCAGGAAGCAAAAACTATATTGAATGAACTGCTCTATTATCTAATATTATAGTAATGATTTCAGTATGCTTTAACTGAGGTTATATTTCACTACTGCTGCATTTTTCAGAACTACTTAACCCGTTACTCGATGCATACAAACCCCCACTCCTCGACCCCCAAAATAAAACCCCAAATTCTTTTTCACATCTTTACATTTCATACTAATTCCATTTATTCACATACTATAAAATATTCAGACCCCAAGTTGTCACAGTAAGTTGATTTTCAGATTCTCCTGGTTAGTCGAGCACGGTCAGTCTGGGAGATGGTGTCTGGTTGTGTCTCTGGGAGATGGTGTCTGGTTGTGTCTCTGGGAGATGGTGTCTGGTTGTGTCTTTACAAACTTTGCTTGGCCTGGTTTACACAGTGCTGCTCCATTATGGCCAGGCAGAGAGTGACATCAGGGTCAACACCATGACACCCTCGCAATAACCAATAATGAAGAAAACGTGTATTTAACCTCATAGATTTTCCATTTCTAATATCAGTCACATATTAAAACTTTAAAAACATAATTAAAATTGTTCTACATTATAAACACAATTGTGTTATGCTGTGATGTTGAATTTCAGAAATCATACACTGAAGGTAATTTTTCAAGAGCATCTGTAAAATAAGGTCTTATTTTGTAACCAAACACATTTCATGTAGATAGCATTTTTACAGGAAAGTTATTCATGTGGACAGCCCATCGTGAGTTGATAATTATTTACTTTACTTGATAACACCGCTAATGTCAGGACTACAAAACTGCTAGATTTGAATTGCTCTTTTTATATTAGCATATCCTGTTGAGACTCATGGACGGTAAAGCCATATTACAAAGTATAATCAAAGTATTATGTGAACTAAGCCCATTCAGAAACTTCCTGAAGTGTTGTCTCCACTGAAATTCAGCATGCACATGTGCCACCATGTATACTGGCTCCATGCAGTGAGAAGGGCCATTTGATAAGTTCTTTTCCAGGGATAATGGCTGCACAATTGGAGAAGCTGGTTGCTTCTGCAATTCTGTAAAACTACATTTATGTGCCCGCTTCATGAAAGCAGGCTATTTGAAAAGATCCTTTGGTGTCATAAAGTCACAAATGTAATCACTGTAAGTTGAAACTGTGTTTTCTGGGTGCATGAGTCAGAAAATAACTTTTTTGGCAAGAAACTCCAGAGGGAGGACTGGTGTAAAATGGTTATGCAGAAAAGTGTGGTAGTTGAACTGTGATGTTGTGAGGCTGTTTTTTTTTTCAAAGGTTCTGGAAACTGTGTTAAATACATGACATTATTAACTCAATATCAGATCCAAATATGAAGTTTCAATATCAGATTAAATCAGATTAAATCTGATATTGCCAGGAGGCTGGATGTAGTTGTAACTATCAGATTAACAAAGAGCTGAAACATAGCAGACCCCTGACCTAAACACCACTGAAGATATGAAGTAAACTAAAAAGTGTACAAGCAGGGTCCAAGGAGCTGAAGAGATTTTGCATAGAGGAAAGCTCTCTTTGTGTGTGGCCCCCCTTATCTAGCAATATATGAGGGGACACAATGCTTGCTTTGCAAAGAAAAAGGCTGCTAGATTTACAGCATTTGACAGACCCTGTTATCCAGAAAAAATGCACGTATTAATCAGTATGTGTTTTCCCTGGGAACCAAACCCCTCACATAGGTGTCGTTAACACTTCCTTGTGCTACCAGGTGATCTACAGGAGAACTAAAGCAGCTGAGCTGCCAGAGTACTAAATGAAAGAGTACACCTTTGTTCTTTAAAAAATACTTAACTGAAATGTTTGTGGTCTTGAATTTTTTTTTTCATTTTAAGACCAAACTATTCAGCACCAAACATGTTTTCATATCATTTTTGATCATCTTTGCCAAAGTTGCCAAAGTTTTCTTTCAGGACACAGTAAACAGCCTGTTTTGACCTTGTACAACAACACTCACACATTGGCAGTTTATGTATTTCCTCTAAGGTCCTGTATTAAAGAGCAATTTGCTAAATCTCTTCTTGAATGGCAATAAGTGGTGGATATTTAAATGTTTTGATAATGCCTGGAGCCATTCATCAATGCTGATGTTTCAGCGTCTCCAGCTGATTAAGACTCATGTTACATGGTAGCACCCCACTGGGACTGTAAATTGCTCTGGGTATTGTGCCTCATGAATGAGTAGAAATACACACATCACCCACTTAATTAAAACATACCTTGCAGCTACATTTGCTGGCCATTTGTTTGGTGCATCTCGAAGGTGCATTTTCTAAGGGTACAGTTATAGACCGGAGACCACGTATTGTTGGAGGTGCTGCCCACCCTACCCACATATTAAACCATAGCGTCACTGGTAAACAGATCTGGGTGGTCGGCAATTGTGATGCTATGATGATAACTGTGTCAGTGATGCTTTCACAGTAGTGATACATCAGACAAGCAGTGTTTTGTGCGTCAGTTTCACTGTTGGATGGCCTGGGCACAAAAATATCCATCTGCAAATAGTTCTTTGGATAAACTGGACAGCAGAAATAGATTAACTATAGTCTCTAACAGTATACCTACAAACTATTCGCAACAAATAAATGTTTTTAATAAAGTGAGTGGTGGCAGTATGTTAAGTATGTCTTATTCTGTCTTCTAACCCTCATTCTTTTCCAGGTTTATTTGGTTTATGAATGTTTTATGATTTTAAATGGCTTCTGTTCCATCCAATGCAGATTCTATCCAATTTTTTGTAATCCAATAACAAACAGACAGATTCATCAAGAAAGAATGAAATACTCTTATTATTGGGTACATAAAAGGGTACTTTTATAGTAAACACAGTTGAAGTCATAGTGGATAAATAGCAGTCACTGAATACTCTGTGCTGGTGAAAGTGAAATACTAATAATGTTTAAACAATAGGGTTTCTACATATCCTGGTCATGGTGGCATGGAGGTGATGATGTTTAACGAGATGAATGCTGGCTGATTTCACTCTAATGTATCTTCTTCCAGCATGGAATGTGTCAAACCAAGCAGTACTGCGTCAGGGCTTTATTCTTAGCTCCCTGCCTCTGGGGATCTCTGGTGTTCTTTCTCTCGCTCTTTCTCTCGCTTTCTCCCTGCTTTCTCTTGCTCACTCCTTCTCTTCATCCCCCCTTTCCTGGATGATTCACATGTGTCTTTGCTTGAATGAAGGTTTACTCTGAATGAGACTCGAGGGCTCCAACTCAAGAAAGTACTTCCCTCATTCAGTAGGATTTGCAGAATCCAGAGGAAGAACATTTTCAATACTTTACCTGTGTGATGTTTTTTTTCTGCCCTCAACAAGTTATTTATTGAGACAGTGTTTTACAAAAATAAACACATTATGCCTTATCCCATTAAAAAATGTTCCTCAACAAACACCTCCAAAACATCAGTTACATAACTCACATTTTCCTCACAGCTCCCAGACTAAAATAAGTCTTAATATAACACTTAACATACTTCATTCAATTAAAAAATTACTGATCTGGATTAAAGGAACTATGCCTCACAATTAAATGCTGATTCTCCATTGCTATTCCGTCTTTGTGTCCAAACTAGCTCATTTCATTTTCTTGCTTATGTCCCATTAAAAAAAATAACTTGCATTGTCATATAAATCTATAATATAAGATTTGTCTTTGACAAGTAGCTAAATTCTTAATGTATAGTTAATCAACAAGACATAACTCAGAACTTAGCAAGCTAGTTCAATGTCTTAGAAATATACAATATCATGAAAACAAAACAGCTCATTTCATTCTAGAACCAAATCATAGAGTTGTAAATACACCTGTAAAACTGTATCTAGGCATTTTGCACCCTAACTAAGGTTATATAACCTCTATAAAGCCATGAGAGAATGTCTGAATAAATTCATTCTAGGGCACCTTTAACACACCTAGATTAAAAATGAATTGGTTGAAGCTCAACATTTGTGTGGGTATGTGTCTTTATGTCTGTGTACAATCTGTTCTCCAGACTGATGTCTGGCAAGCTGCTTCAGAGCACCTAGTCACGGACAAACTGGTTAAAGAACAGGTTATATCCACAGGCCATCAGACTACTGAACAGTGCTGAAACTGTTCAGCAGTCTGAATCTCATCAGCACACATACCTGAGATGCACCTTTGTTCTGGGTGCCTGTCAGAAAGCCCAAGTTCCAGTTGAACAGATGATAGTTAAGGCCTAGATCTTTGAGTTTCTAGATGAGCTTGATGAGTGCCGAATCAATGAACAATATAATCATTGTAATCAATGAACACACTTCTCATGTATGTGTTTTTTGTGTCCAGATGCAAGAGAGCGGTATGCATTGTCAATGCAATAGTGTTATCTGTCGATTTGTTTGAGCAGTAAGCAAATTTGAGAGGGTCCAGGGTGATGGGTAGTGATTAACATATGTGTGTTTTGACTGACTGCTCCAGGCACTTCATAATGGTTGAAGGCAGTACAACAGGACAGTTGTCATTCAGGCTGGTGCTTCCTGGTTTCTTAGGCACCTGTATAACTGTGCTCTTTTTGAAGTAAGATTTCCTGAAGATTTCCAAGAGACTTAGTGAAATGTTAAATATGTCCGTAAACACCTCTGCTAATTGGATGGTGTTCCATGAAGTCAAAGGACTCAGGTCATGGATGACAAAAGCACCTGGAGCCTTAATTGTGTTTACTGCTTTAAAACATCTTATTACATCAGTCTTGGACATGGACAGCGAGGATATAGACAGTCCTTGTCCACAGATAGTTTTATAGCAGGGTAGATAGTGTTTGCCTCAAATTGAGCATAGTAATCATTGAGCTCATCAGGTAATGACACAGACACTGCTATGTTACTGTGTTTCCTGTCTCTATAGTCTGTATTAGAGTGTAGTGTGTAATAGGCCATTCCATGTGTAGTTGAGATTGGAACCATGGTATTTTATACTCTCTAGGTCATGACTGGACTTCCTGTAGAAACGGAGTGCATTTAGGCCATGCTGGTGCTGTGAGGGAAAACAACATAGCATTTTCCATTAGTTTGCACTCTGCACTTATTTTTATCTTTTGGTTTTAAATTTAAATTTCAAATATGCCAAAGGTTACTGTGTGGTGGATTGCGACACAATTAAAATCCATTTTTTAAGGTTTTCAATTATTCCAAGGTGCAAAATGGAGCCTAAAAGACATTTTAATTGGTTTAAAGCTATCAGCAGACATGTACTAACATCACCTAGTCACAGGGGTTTGGTAGGATCCTGAATAATGTCCCCACCTTTGTGCACAGCAGACATGTCTTGCCAGGCAGGTTGAAAAGTTTGCTAATTAATTTTCAGATAGTTAGAATATCTAGAATATATATTCTAGATATTCCGATAGTTAGAACATAGAATATCTAGTTAGAATACCAAAGGCTACTTGATCTTAATGTTTGCAGATTAAGTTATTGTTTGTTAAATTGCTTATCACTGGACTATCCTCACTCATTAGTCACTTTAAATAAAGCTTGTGGAAGGAGAATAACATTGAAATCAGAGTTCGACATTAAAAGTTAGTTACTAGCCACTTTGATTAACATCCGTTGTCAAATTTGTATGTTTGATTCTAATTGAAATAGAACAAGGATACTGATGATAGTACTCATATTACCCAGCCAAACAGCAGACTCTGTACTTGAACATTTTGATACCAGTGTTAGCTCTTTAGATGACAATATTCAGGCTACCTGGTGATTCATTGGTACAAGTCAAAATAAGTGATAGCTGGCCATTCCATGCGTCATTTTCCACACTGATTTTGGGGTAGACTGAGGGAGTCCAATGAGATTTAGTTATTCAATATATCTGACCCTTTATTCGGGTGTAAGGGTATTGAAATAAGCTGGTGTTGACATTTTATGTTAAAGCTGTGCTTCAAAACATGATGATCCACAATTTTTAAACTTTCACATTTTAAACTTTTGCAGAATGACCCCCTCCCCACCACGTGGTTTTGTATTTGTTTTTCGCCATGTATCCTTTGTTTGATTTTCGGTGTGCACACGTTAGCGATCTTCCCTGCTTCACCTGTGTATAATAACCTTTCCCAATCATCGTATGTATAAGTACTCCTCTGTTAGTCTGTCTCTCCGCCGGTTATTGCGCTTTCGCTTGTAACTACGGCGTGATCCTCTTGTACATTACTGGTTTCGCTGCATTTTTTGTTTTCGTTCTCATTAAACGTCCTTTCGCTTACGTTTTGACTGCACTCGCGCTTGCATCCTGCCGCCACAAATTGCAGTATATACACTTCTCTTTTTCCTTCTCGCAAATTATACGTTTTAGCACACCAATAAGAGAAGATTCGTGTCTACTTGGGAGCAAATCAAAAGCATCTGCTAGACATTTTGAACATTTTACACAGGTCTTGCAGTATAGAAATTTGATTGTTTATTAAAAAAAAACAAGCCAAGAAAATTATGAGTTACTCCACACTGTAATGATGCGTTCTTATTCACATCAGTGGACAAATGAAACGAGCTAAAAAAAAATTACTGTTTTCTTATTAACGATAAATGTTGGTGATTGTGTTAATAGGGAATTACAGGTAATTGAGTTTTAAGGTGGGGTGTATGTTTTAAATCCTCACTAGCCAAACACACTTCCTCTATGTAAAACTCCTCTCCCTAACAAAACACAAAATATAGACGTTGGTAGTTGAATCACGGTACAATAATGTTTTCGGTTTCACAATAGTCCAAGCCCTCGCCCGTGCGCCTTCTCGAGGCTTAAGTTTAAAATAATCACACCTCTGCAGGTTCGCTCTCTTCGACACACACCTACACAAGTCTTTATTCCTCTCAGCCAGACTCAGGCAAACACTCGCTGATATGTTGACTCTGGGGCCTGACTTGGTTCATATGCGAATGGCTTCGGTGCAGGGCCCACAGTACCGACTCTCTCCGAGCCGTCTTGGCTTGACAAGTCTACATTGTCCATAAATGGCCAATACTGCGTGGCGCGTCATAGCCATGCTCTGGGGCTTTCCAGGACACAAACAAGAAAAAAGATGGCTTGTTTTCGTTCTGTGTAAATAGCGCGGAACGCTGTGTTGCCTGATTCCATGCAGAGAACATGTCCATCACTGTCGCATCTCCTTCGTTGTTCTGTCTGCACGCATGCCTGAATCCTTGCTGTTGGCGGTTGAGCATCATCAAAAGCCTGCCATGACAATCAGTCTAAAAACATGTTTTTATTTTGAAATTGGAAAAGTAACTCACTGATTTGTTTTAACGAATCCTTGTGTGTGAGGAGCAGACCCAAAGCTAATCAAAGAGCTTCCTCAATCTTTTCAAAGGGAGAGTGTGCAGTATGAGCTACTCTGGCAAAGTAAAGGGATTTTGTTACAGAGACATGCAATTACAACAGCTTCCTCCGATTTAAGAGACGATTTCAGCTCCATGCCCAGAAATAACTCACTGTGTGCATGGAAACGAGTAACTATTAAGAGTCTGCGATTTGCACTTCGAAATAATACCACGCATGACCAGGAAGCAGGAGAAGAATTACCAGACACGTATGCGAATGCCCAAATTAACTTAACACAGTAAACGTCTAATCGGCCCGCTGATTCATTCGCAGTGGGATATCATGCAGCGTCTTATAAGTGCTTCAGAAGTGACGACATTTGTAAAAGCACCTGCAACAGGGCTATGGTGAAGAACCGGCAAAGGATCAACACCCACAACCGCGCCACTACAGTATACTGGTGAGGACGGTCGGCTAGTGAGCAGTGGCGCTGTCTACACAGACAAGTGATGACAGGGGCAGGCAGCGGCTGACTAGCTATGACACAGCTACGGTCCGCTACTTATGAAGTGCTCATATGAGATGGATCTATAGTAAAAAAAAAAGTGAGTGAGGGCGTGTGCATGGTGTTTGTTTGTAATCAAATGGCTGGTACGGGTATGTTATATACTGCTACAATACCAGTCAAAAGTTTGGACACACCTACTCATTGCTTATTTTTAGTATTTTCTACAAAAAATCGGGAAACATCAAACCCATGAAGTAACACACGTGATTATGCTGCGATAGTCCGTATTTTTAATCTTAGATTTTAGATTCTTCAAAGTATCCCCCTTCACTCCTTAGTCTTGATGAAAGTCTTATATGTGCAGAGCACTTGAAGGTTGAGGGACTAAGGTTTTGAAGAAAAAAACTTTGCTGAAGGTGCATCTACAATTAATTGTGCACGTGTGTGTGTGTTGAAAATCAGTTCATATATAGGCTAACACCTTTACCAGTACTTGTCTTAGAAAATAAATGTAAGCATAATCCATTATATTAAAATATCTTGCTATTAAAATCATATCATCATGTGTCCAAACCTTTGACTGGTACTTTACGTACCACAATAAATTCCTAGCATCGGTTTCTTTTAGATAAAAACACCGAACGCACGGCCAGATCACTTTCATCAGTTTATGTTTTCCTTTTCAATCACATTAAGCCTGTATTGGTCCTGAAACTATTATTTTGTTTTACATTTGGTGTGTTTTGTCTTGGATATTCTCAGAGATTTGCCCTCCATCCTCACATCACGTCAGAGTAATTCTTAAACGATACACTTTTGAGAAGAGTGTCTTGCGACGTTTTTCCATGTTATTGTTATGTACCATTACACATATGATGTTAAACAATTTTAGAAGTGACCCTGAGCAGTCTATATTATTTACAGTTGTGTGCAGGATCTATCAGCACGTCATTAAACACATACATTCCACAGAGTGGTGTTTTGTTTTTGTTTACTTTTCTTTGCTGACCTGCCCGGTTCTGTTAACCCAGTTTCTGCGCGAGTAACATTTTGCTGGCGTATCTACAAGCCATATGGCTGAAATCATCTAATGCATATTAAATGTCTATGTATGTCACAGATTAGTCAGATCACATGTGAAGTAGTCAAATAGCATACTAACATTATCATTTCCTTAACAGATTCAAATTTTAAACAAATGTTATCTGTCCTCCTTAACAATATGTAAAACTCAAACAAAAATGTCTGCATCCTGTTTAAATTGTTTATATTTTTTTGATATAATACAGTATTATTCACTGTTGTTAAGAGTTTATCTGGAAATGGTGGAGATGAGTATTTAGTATATCCCTTGTTCACTGGGTCCCAAGGCTTGTACTGTGTTTTCATTCCTATGACTGTTGTTTGTTGGTAAAGGGGTTGCTTGCTTTTGATTTTATTTTTTGATTTGGTTAAGAAGAATATCTTAAAAGCTCAAAGGAGACAATGTTTTTTTTCTATTCTGAAATTCTGCTTTAGTTGAATTCTTGCAATTTTTCACAAACCTTCCATCAGTTCACATACAAAACCTTTAAATATTTTATTCTTTAATAACGAACATTCCCAACAACAAAATTCCCAGCATCCTGCAATGGCCATAAGAAAAGTATATTCTTGCTACAGTATGTTTACTTTACATAGGGCATGTTGCCATTCATAAATACTATGACATATGTGATTGTGGTATACAGATTCAGAAATAATCCATCAAGAACCAACCAAATCCATGATGTCTGTGCAACTGTTCCAATAGACTGTTGGCGATAACAAAAAAAAACAAAAACACATTTAACATTATTTCCTTGCTGACTAGTTGTGTGTTGACACAACTGCCACTTGACCTAGTTTTGCTGGCAAGCTGTGAAACTCCGTCACCGAGTCATCTTAATAAAACAACAACAACACACCATTTCAGTATGTGCTACAAATAACGGAAGCAGAAAGGCAGATTCTGAGTGGAGTCTATTCATTTTCTTAATCACATCATCTTACATTTAATCTCTTTAAGGGAACGACCACATTTCACACATTAAATAAATACATATCCTTTCATTATGAAATGTTGTAAACATTAGACAGAAGATAGGTGCAGTGTGCTTTTTAAAAACAAACAGTTAAAAATGCATTCACCTGTATGTTTAAAATCCATTGTTTATCCTTTTACAGTACATCTTTATTCCAACCTTTTCTTATTCCCAATTTCTCATATGTTGAAGCCTGAACTTCTGGTCAGGATATACAGATCAAAGGTGTCCTTTAGCATCAGATTCTAATATGATTAATATGCACAGCAGTCCCATAGACTTCAAGCTTAATTCTGCTGTGTCCAAATTTGACGCCGAACGTCAAATTGTATTCCCACCCATTCGTAATGTTTAAAATCAAAATTAATTAGTAGCCTGACTGGCACTGTTTTTTTAAATGTTAAGTGTTTGATTTACTCAACATTTTTTTTCTTGTTAGGATTAGCTGGAATACCCATGGAATATTTGCCTATTGCAGCACACAGTTTAATTATCCAATAATACTCCCAGTAATACTCCCAGGGCTTGTACACCAGCTGTATTACATAAGGGCCCCAAACTTGATAAGCATGGACTAGGACTAAGGGAGTTGGCTTCTACCAAGCTTGAAGGTCCTAGGTCAAAAGGTTGGCATCCATTGACCCTTTAGATTTGGGTAAGCAGCACTCAGTTTATTTAACGTGTAAAAGCAAATCTCCCAGACCCTGCATATCAGCCATTGACCTAGAAGTCCAAAACATGGCAGGCATAAACTTAACTTTAGGGAGACAGTGTACCCCATGTTGAAAGCACTACACCACACAGTCAGCTTTCTGCAACACTTTTATCATAAATAAAAGTTTTTATCATAAGTGGAATCATAAAATGACACTTTTGGTATGTATATTGCCCAAGATTGAACATATGAAGAGCTGGAAATGAGAATGTGTTGATTCTCTATTGTTCTAGAAATGGCTGAGATGGGTATTTTGGTATATTTCTTGTTCACAGTGTCCCAAGCCTTCGAGCGTTTATACTGAGTCTACTTTTATTTGGTTATTGTTTGTCATTAAAGGGAATGGTTTACTTTTGATTCTGTCTATGACCTCATTGGAGCTGTCTGGGAAGAGCACCTTAGCAGTGCAAAATGAAATGATGATCTTTTTGTACTCTCGCCGGAAGTTTTGATTGAGCAGCCCGTAGATGATGGCATTAAGGCAGCTGTTGAAATAGGCCATGAAGTAGCTGGCTACAAAGAGCCACTCGGGAACGAGCGGCCCCACTCGCTCCGGGTCTGTGGCGACGGCCAGTCCGATGAAGTTGAGCGGTGCCCAGCAGACGGCGAAGAGCACAAACACCACGAACATGGTCACAAAGTTCCTGACGTCATGTGGCGTGAGCTTGGGCCGGAGCTCGGGCTTGACGCGCTTCCTCACCTGGATGACCAGAATCCAGATCTTCAGGTAGCAGTAGGTGACGATCGGGATGGGAAGGAGGAAATGGAAGGAGACCACTGCGACGGTGTAGGCCGAGCTGGCCGACTGTGCGAACGTGCAGGAGTACACCCGGGGATCGTACTGCAGCGAGCCCACGTAGAAGTTTGGCACTATAGCAACCACAGTTAATATCCAGATAAGGAGAACGTAGCACAGGGAGTTTTTTTTGCTGCAGAGCTTGTCGTACTTAAGGCTGTGGCAAATGTAACAGTAGCGGTTGATGGCGATGGCCGTGATGTTGAATATGGAGCCGACGACACTCAGGCCCATCAGGAAGCCGCTGATTTGGCAGTGCATGAAGCCCAAGTTCCATCCATTGTGGAAAATGGATGTCAGCACCAGGGGATAGGGGTAGACGGCCACCAGCAGGTCTGCTACTGCCAGGCTCACCACAAATGTGTTCCCTGCAAGGCAACCATAGCACATGAAGCTTGTTTTTTTTCATTACTAGGCAAACAACCTGTGATGTAAGCTAGCAATACCTAAAAAGAGACAACACAGTTTAAAGTCTCAACGACATAAAACACCAGGACTCGGCAAGGACTTCAACATTAAAACAGATGATCGAGTAAATACGCTCGCTTTCTCTAACTTTCTTTAATTAAAAATTAAAACAGAGGCTTTGCAGAGAGTCTGGACATCTTGCACCTGTCATTTTTCTTTTTTGCTACACAAAGATGAAGAAATGAGATGAGGGGAAATGTTGTTTAATTCATCAGTGAATAATAAAAGCAGACAGGCACACCAGCCTACAGATCGAAATGGAAGAGAGATGCGTTGAGACGAGTCACAAAAAAATGAAGAAATATTAAAGTATTAATTGAAAACAAATACTTTTTCCCCTCCTGACATCTTTAAAGCATAAGGTTTAGACATGTACATCCTGTCTTTTTAACTTCTATTTTAATAGCCTGACCTTTATTGCTTCTAATTAAGTCGTGTCTTTTCTAAGTAAGTCAGCTGCTTTCTCTATTAAAAGGATTTGGGCACCTGTTATTGTCACATGATATTTGGTTCTCCTGTGAAGAACTATTTAAACTCCTGAGCCCTGTCCCAGTACAGGAATTCAGCTCAATTAAGAGCATGAAAAAGGACTGAAGGATGTCATTAACTGAACAATGTTTTAGTTCAGGGCTGGAAACTGAACTTTGCAGGCTGGTAGATAACTAGCACCGGGCATGGGCATCCTGACCCAGTCAATGTCACTGATATAAAAAAAAAATACTAACCAGTGTTTCTTCCTTTATTAGCAGTAACCAGTCCTGCACAGCAGTATGGAGATATTTCAGTAAATTTCTTTATACAAAGTTTTCAATCCATGTATAATTTTGGAATGTTTTTCTTAGATGGCCAGCTTCAAATCACGAGTCAGCATTTCACTGGGAATGAATGCTTTGGCCCTTATAAAAGATGGGACTCAGTTTATTTGAATGTCTTACATGCTTCATGCCCCCAGGGTTTTTTTTCCACAAACATAAGCACTGTGTACATTTAGTAAACTGTTCAACCTTTGTCTCAGCTGCCCACAGAACACTGTGCTTGTAGTGATGTAAGTGGCCTTTGGCAAATCGAGACGAACAGCAGTGTTTTTGGCAGAGCAGGGGTAACCTTCCAACAAACACTGAGGAAAAGTAGTGTTTTTCTTATTTGTAGACTCGTAACGACATCACCGATAAATGATATATAAATAACAACAAATTAAATTATATAGCACCTTTTTAAAAATAAATGTACATAGTGGTTTATATGAAAATGATGCATATAAAAGAAAAGATTTCAAGATAACCAAATAAAAGTACATTTAAAAATTGTTGATTGAAGGCAATATTGAATAAGTGCAATTTGAGTTGTTTATGGAATCTGTCAATTGCTCTGAGACTTCCAAGTAGAGAATTTCAGTGCTGGGGCCATAATTAACTTATGGAGACTTCTCCCTCTTTGTTCAGGTTGCTCAAATAACTAGTATATTGCCATTAGAAGTCCTGAGAGGCCAAGCAGTAAAAGCCAGTTTTGTAAAATCCTTTCAAAGCAAAGGGCTGCAAATATATGCGTTCTCTTCCTCCTTCAGTGTGCTTAATGTCCCAAGTTCCTTTTCAAACCACAAACTGATTTCCTTCCATCACACATTATGTATTGTAACCTGAGCAATACACAAGTCATATGATTAACAATCAAACTTTATAAAATCAGTAAAGATCGATTCCATGCTGTGAAAAGGGCCCAGGGAGAGAAACAACTCCCTGCTCCCAATTTTCCTACTCTAATAGTACTGGACCAGTCAGCTGAACACACACAAACATCATATTCTGGAATAACTAGTATATTCGCGTTAGAAGGCCTGAGAGGCCATGCAGGACGCTACAGTCATCTATTAACAATGATGATCTTTTTCACCGGCTCTGAACGAGACGAGCAGCCCGTGAGTTGAGGGATTTGAGGATCTGTGTAATGCAATCTATAATAGAAGGGTTATATCTGCTGCATCCCAAAGTCATTGCAGATTATTAATGTAGCTCTTGGCCAGACATGAGAGCTTTATAGTGTAGATGTGACAAAGCCGTGTATAACTTTCTCACTGTTAGCAATGATGAGAATGTCACGTCCTTTAGAAGGTAATAATACATTGTTTTGTATCTTAGATTTCCTAAGCATGTAAAGACAAAGAGTTTAAACAAGCAACTACATATCTTTTTGCAGTCCAGCAAGGTTCCTATAGTTGTATTGGCATCAGATATAAAGGACAGATATAGTTGAGTGTCATATGCATACCGATGCAAGAAAATGTTGTATCTATTGATTGTATCAACTAGGGTAAGTATACGTAAGGTGAATAAGTAGCTGGTCTCCCTGAGGATCACTCGTTGATACTACAGTTGATACTACTTTGCAAACGTGCTGTTCTTTACAAGACACATACACTTAGGCAAAGCAGCAACTGAATTTGCTTCATTTGCAGACTATCTGCTTGACTTTGGTCTGAAACAGGCTTGTCTTGTTAGCTTTGATGGCTTTTATTATAAAATCTTCTTTTCACATCCCACTAATTGTAGCAGTTTTACTCTGGTAAGAAAAAAAAACATACCTGAACTGACTGAAACACTGACTACCCTCTCTTAAAGAGGTCATTTTCGTACTTTTTCCATCAGTGATGTTGATTTTTATATCGGGTCCAGCCACACCTGCATGTCCTCAGTGTTCCATCTCTCCTGAATCTTATCATCTGTCTGTAGGTATGAGCCCAATCAGACAGCTATTAAGTGCACAGCCTCACACATCATGTGGATTTATGCCTCTCGGTTCCTATATCACTAGCATTGTTTTTTCCTTTGTGTTGCTTGGTTTTATTCTTCTTTCATTTAATCTTCACTCCACACACCAGTATCTTGCGATCTCCTTTAGCCGTAAACCCATAGCTCCCAATGGCAAAGTAAAATAAAACTTTGTTAAATATGGATTTATTTTTATTTTATTTTTTACGAATTGGAGAGGATAAGATCACATTCTAGGAGTCATTCAGACAAAGGAAGGTAATTTTAAAGAGTTTGCAAGGTTTCTCCTTCTAGCCTAATTCATAATAAACACTGTAATAAACAAAGTTTCTTAAATGGTTCAGGACGCTCACATGTGCCAAGACCAGGATGTGTGCAATATGACATAATCAGTGCTTACCTGGAATCTCAGCTTTATTATTAATGTCTGCAGGACCTGGCCTCCACGAGTCACTGCATGAAGACACATTTTAGTGTATGGAAATGCAATGCATGCTCTGTCATTAGTTCAAGGCATCCTGCTCCCTGTGGCTTTGAGAAGCTAAAACAAGAAGAAATTCATCTGATTTTCATAAGAAGTGACCCAAACATCACTCTGACCAAAACATGAGATTCCTTTTAATTCCCTCATGTCATACTGTTGTCACTCTGCTCACCATAATGGACCATGCGGTAGGATTCTAGGAATGCCTGTGTATACGTATTCATGATTTAGTGGATCTAGTGCAATGCTAGAGGCAATCAGTCATCGAAGCAGAAGGGCTCTTGATGTGGGGGAACATGTGGAACCCTGAATTCTTCTCACAGGAGCATGTCCATAGTTCAAGTTTTGAACTGCTGCATTCCCCCTTTAAAGTAAGAGGCTAATAAGGGACAAGCACAGAGAGGTACACGTTAAGAGTGGAGATCTTCTACATCTAGCAGGGTGCCCCTGGTGTAGCCTTGGATATTCTCAGTAGACATCACTGCCATCTTTCAAGGCCATGAGGGAGTGCACAGGTGAGAAATAGGCCCAGCTTGCCTGTCCTTTGTATGACTATTTCCCATTGTTAAATGTATTGCATAACATATACTTTTAGGCATATACTATTAAGTCTGATTTGGGCACTTAAAGTGGCAGCTGTGAATGAAAGTCTTTAATCCCATTGTCCTTGTCCAGTGGCAGTTGCAGTCCCAGTGGCGGTTCACTATTGACTTAGTCCTACTATATTTATCATTATTAGCACAGTTCCCTATTGACTTAGTCCTACTATATTTATCACTATTAGCACAGTTCGTTTTTGACTTAGTCCTACTATATTAATCATTATTAGCACAGTTCGTTTTTGACTTAGTCCTACTATATTTATCATTATTAGCACAGTTTGTTATTGACTTAGTCCTACTATATTTATCTTTATTAGCACAGTTCGCTATTGACTTAGTCCTACTAAATTTATCCTTATTAGCACAGATTCCAGAAGGAATTAGGAATTATTCAGTTATCTGGGTTAGCTGGCAAATACATGGATTTAGAGAGGTAAAAAAGCTCAGAAATGCACAAATAATTGATAATTAAACACATCCAATTATGAACTTTAACACAAATACAACAGTTGTCTGCTATGTGCTTAATAGGGTATAATATAAAATCTAATATAAAATAACAACCTGCACCATCGCTTTACTGGTGGTCAAATACTGCTAACAGAAGGTTACTGAAAACTCCACAACCATTCTGTATTACTCCATCTCCATCTTCCCTTTCAAAAACAGACCTTTAGAAACATTAGATCACCTGTACTAACTTAATCCTAACAGCAGGTCAGTTCTACCTGAGTATGTGAAGGTTGAGCTGTGAAGGCCATGCAGTCGGAGCTTTTACAAACACGTTCCATCTGCCCAGTGAGTCTGCCCATGACACTAATGCCGTTTTTGCTGTGGGGCAAATCTCTCGGTATGACTTCTCTACACAACTTCACAAAGAGTAAGAGATGCCAGTTTTGTCAAATCCTTTCAACGCCACAGGGCTGCAAAGATACTCGTTCTCTTCCCCATTCCTTCAGTGTGCTTAAGGTCCAAAGTGCCTTTGCAAGCCACAAACTGATTTCATCAACAATCAAACTTTTTAAAATCAATAAAGATCATTTCCATAGGGGGTAAAGTGTCCATGGAAAGAAAATATTCCTTCAATTTTTACTCTAGCAGTACTGGACCAGTCAGTTAAATATACATTGACATCATATAAACCCAAAAGAAAACAAAGAACTGGGGATAAAGGAAACAGAGTGAAATAAGCAGAAAAAATCATATCAGGCTGAATAAAAGTAACTGGGAGCTTTCACTTCCATCTGACTAGTTTTTGAGGGCTTTCCCCTGAGCTCCACGGCTCTCTAATATGTTCACTGCGAACAAAACGTCTCAGTTCTTCACGGATGAGCTCGAGGAATGAGATCTCATTATTTACCAGTTTTCCCTTTGACAAGCTGTGATAGCACTGTGTGCAGCAGATAAGGAAATGCTGACATGGACAAAAATAAATGGCATTTGGAATGTACACTCTGCCTTTGAGATTGCCAGATCTCTACTCAAGGTTCTGAAAATGATGCATACACCAAATACACTGTGACAAGCTCTTGTCTTTACTCTTACCCTGTCGTAAGAAAAGTAAAGACCAGACAAATCACAAGATCACTCTTCTAAGACTTACACACCACAGCCACAACTGTGTGGCTTCCTCTTGTGCCACCATTCAAGGTAACTCGGACAAGTTTCAGTTGAACAGAAAGCCGTCCCTCTGCTTCAGTGACTCAGATCCTGGCAAATCGACATACACTCGTTATGCTCATTAACGCACAGACCCGAAACCCAACTCTCTCCTTGGAATTGGAACTGCGTAGAAAGGCTACATGGAGCTGATGCCTGTTCGGCAAATCCCTCTGGATGTACACTCCTCTCAGCTATGCATGTTCTCACATGGGCTGCAGACTCAACAGTCAGCACCTCAGTCTGAGGCTGTGCTTTAGCCCGAAAGACAACACTCTTCAGTGAGAGGCCCTCAGACCGTATAAATCAGCACATGACTAGGCTGGAAGGTCTCTGTGGCTCTATTCATTTCGCCGTGTCCTTGGTTCATCACTGCGTCATCCTCGTTTTGGGAAAACACGTTAACATACTGCTGAAAAGCTCTTATTCATCTCATCATAAGGCAGTTTCCATATGAGAGGCTGCAGGAATAGACCTATATAGCATAGGGTGCTTTTTGCTATTCATTTTTTAGAAGTGTTCTTTTCTTTTTTGAGCATTCAGGGACTTCATATTGATTCGTATAAACATTTATGACTAAGTAACTGGAATAATATGCAAACTGTGTCTGGGTTTAAAATGTGAGTTTTAGATCATGGCATTGGGTTCAGCATACTTTTTTTTCATCCTGTCTTTTTTCCACTGGCACAATAAACTTGTTACATTCTTAATTGCTCGAGCAATAGATAGTATAAATAACGGGACTTGCAATATTCCAAAGCAGCTGCTTATGACTTAAGTGTTTATAATTATCTTGATATAAAGAGTTTATCCTGGTCCACAGCCAAGGAAAACAGCATAATGTGAAGGTTAAGTTTGGTATGAATATATGTCTTAGTTTTGTATATTGAGCTGTGATGTAAAGGTTTGACACTGCACAGGTGTGTACTGTTAATGGTGAGTGAGAACTCATTGTGAATGTGTGGGTGCAATCATGTGGAGTGAGTTTATATCTCCTAAACACAAAGCAGCATATCTCAGTCATGTGGTGACTTACTTCTGTGGCCCAGATGACAAATACAGTGATGTATCAATACCATTTATTGATGAGTATCATGTCTGCAATGTGTTTATAAAGAGGATGAGACCTTTATGAAATTTTCTAGGTGGGAAGAGACATGGCATTTGATATTCAATCATCTATCATAGCTGAAACCAAATAACGGTTCACCCCAAATGGCTTCAATGCCATGTATTTAGAAGTAATCATTTTTGAACTCTTGTCTTCTCCAGAATCCAACAAAGTTCAGCAATGTAAAACTACCCTTTGCTATGCATACCAGGTAAGCACTGGTGAGCACCTGTGTCGTGTTCAGTAAGAGAAATATTTAAGAAATATTTTTTCATATATTCAGAAACCACATGAACTGAGTCCCTTAGTGTCTAGATGCTGCCCTCTCTGTTGGTATTAGGAGGCTTCATGGTAGCTTAGAGACCAGCAAGTTAATAAGCAGTGCACTAACAGAGCCATGAGCCACAGTCCTAGAGAGGTGAGTCAGTCACATAAAGCCACAGTGTACCAATTAATAACTTTAGCACCAGCTCATGCCTTGCGGCTATGGGAAAATGCCCCAGGCAAGCTAAGGGCCAACCTGAAAAGAACTGAGGATATGATCTGGTGTAAAACTATAGACTTTCTTTTTATACCCTATAAGATGGCATGAAGCCATAGTGGACTATGGTGCTTCCAACTGATTTGCTCGTCATGTTATGTCACTGACTATGAGATTTAGTAATAATAATAATTATAATTGACGACATAGCAAAAAATGAGCAAACCATATCTACATTTATTAAATCCTCAGTAACCCCACAACAGTCTGTGCAAGTGAGCTCACTATGAAAATAAATGATTGTCATTTTTCAAACAAAACATACACAAAGGAACATTCTACGCCCCACACCACCTAAATAAGGTCCGTTAAAGAAGCATACTGTCTGTCACACAATTTCTGTTTCATTGTTCTACTTGAATGAACAGTAGGCTTCACTTAATAAGTCTGCCTCAAACTGCTAATCAAAGTCCGTACCACTAAAGGAGAGTACAGAGACGAGCTTCATATGACATCTTCAAAATGTAAAAGATAAAATGGAGGTAACTCTCTGTTGGTTCTTTGAAAGACAGAATTATACTTTCTATGCGCATTTGCAACACTTTAGTTGATGTACTTCAGGAATTAGCCATCGATGGCAGCAGTAACATCACGCGTGGTTGGATTTGAGTTGTACTGGCAGTATGATGCCACTAGTGATGCTGGGAACAAGTCCAGCAGGACCGGTGGGGACCAGTGCCTGCTCTGAATAATCCAAGCAGACAGTGATGTCATGGCAGATCCAGACTTGTGGGCTCAACTGGTTTATCTACATCAGGGGGAAAGGGGAGGCTCCAGTGTTCCACAGTTGAAGAGCAATGCTAAGCGAATAATCTGTGTATGCATGCATAGCTAGGGGTCTGTGTGTCTGTGTGTGGATGCATGACTGTACTGCGACTGTACTCTATGGTATGAGCTACATAGTTATTTGAAATAGCCAAATCATTATATATTCCCAATGGGTCAGTGCACTGTACAATACGACATGGGGCACAGACTCACCAAGGAAAAGCATAATGAAATACACATTGCAGCAAATAGAACAATTACAGAGTTAACCTGACCCACTAATCTGTAGCTCCATGCTTAACGGGAGGTCATGACACAGCATATATTCCACGCAGGCTTCCTTTGTGCAGATATACTAACACAGCATCAAGCTTTTGAAGTGCCTTCTTTTTTGAATGCATAATAGTCAGTAGTGTGGTAAGCAATAATGTAATAAAGTGTAGCTTAGCATATTTTTTTAACATATTCTAAAAATAAAGTATATAAACAGCATTGTTTCATGAGCCATAGAGACCATGTGGGTAGGATCTCACAAAGTAAATGAATCAGTGAAAACAGGCACTATGAAAGAAAAACATGCAGCACTTATATATGAAGAGTTAATAAAAAGCCCAGTGATAAAGTTAGATGAGGTCATCTTAACCCAATAGTAAAGTACATGTAAAAGTTTCAGTGTACTTTGAATGCATAGCTTAAAGTTCTTGTTATAACTGTCTATTGTACAGTCAGTACTGGTCGCTCCGATGAAATGTTACTGCCTTCATTCATCTGCGCATAATCCAACAAGAATATGTTTACATCAATAAAGTTAAATGTGTTCTATTCGAGTTATTTTGGGATGTCGTGCTATATTTCTTCCATACTTTAAAATCAGCTCCTTTTGTGAAATAAGAAGGGTTACATCGAATAACATCTCTCTACTGCGGTTAGATTGGTGTATACTTCTGCTGTAAGGTGCAAGTCATGTACCAATTCGTAACTGCTTACGGTTATTTACAATGTAACCATTTACAGAAGAAGAAAATAATTATCAGGCGAGTGATCCTTTTCGGGTTATAAAAAGTATATTGAACGACACTAGGCTAAATGTTTACTCACAACTCAAAACCGTAATTCTCAGAACATTTGCCTAACTTGAGCGTGTGAACATTGGCGTTCCACAACCCACCTGCCCTGGTAAACATTATTTTCTATTGTAGTGGCTCGTAGACGATATCATCCTCTCACTGAGAGAAAGATCTTCTAAATTCGTTCCATATCTAAGAGGCGACTCACCTGCGTTTCTTAATTTCTTATTCCTGTACACGGAGAAAATCACGAGGAGATTACCCAATATATCGATGATGATGGTGAATATCAGAACGACCCCCAAAGTTGTAGAAACCCACGGAGGACGACTGAGTGTAAGGTCAGAGGGTTTCAGCGAAGAAATGTTCATTAATCGGCTATCATTTATTTTCATTTTATCTTCACTTTCCTAATCCTCAAAATTAGTCACAGATTTTTAGCTCCGTTGGATCGCGTTTATACTTTGGCATCATCCTGTTATAAAGGCGCGGAAAAGAACTTCTTTGCCTTTTTAAAGCGCTGCTTGGTCGCGTTGATAAAGTCGACGTTTGAGGCTGAGCGCAAACATATGGGAGAACACTTTTATAGCTTTGTACCTACATCATTTTGGTGGTACGTGATATTCAGCAGCAATTTAAGTTCTTCTCGTATGCCATGACGTTTCACTCCGCAGAAACGCTGCCCCACAGTGGAAGAGAATTAAACTCCTCAGAGCATCACATTGTTGTTTGATGTTAGTCTTACTCACGTATATTCACGTGCAGAGCCGGACGGTTTTCCACGTGTTATTAATTAGCGTCATTCACAAATTTTGTGTTGAAATAGGCCATATTTCAGATGAGATATTTCGGTGAAAATCATTTTTGTGAGCTGATTTTGATTCAAAATCAGATTTTGATTTTTCATACATCACGTGTGTAGTTTATTGCGTGTTTGATACCAAAGTAAAATCCGTTTTCATTAAAATAAAAAAGTTTTTTTTTTCACTTATATGATATGTCAAGTCAAATTTATTTATATGGCAGTTTTTACCAAGCAAACTTTCACAAAGCAGCTTTACATATGTATGTGTTGAAAGCCGACAGTGGCAAAGGAAAACTCCCAAGGTGGACCTGAGCAAGGATCCTTGGGTGGACCAAAACTCAGGAGGGAATCCAACCTCCTTTGGTGGCCCAGCAAACAGCTCATTATTTATTACTGCAAGTAGCCACTTCAGTATAGACCCTAATGGGTCTAAGGTGGGCGAGCTCTATCTACATCCTTTAGAGTACATGGGGTGGTTGGATAGATATGGCTGCATCAGTTCATCTCACTGGCAGTAATGGAACATTTTCTGGGATATAGTAGGGTATAGGACTGGACTTATGAAACACATAGGGTACACCTACTTTAAATGTACATTTAAATGTTAAAATCTGTCGTTACGAATATAGCATGCATTACTAGCTAGTTAGCTTTAGTTAGCTTGCTAGCTATATGGTGAAGCTAGCTAAACATGGCGGGAAGGTAAGAGTAACGTTAGTTGTCATATCACGTAAATATGTTTTAGTGATTAAAGTAACATCCGTCTCCCATCCGGGTTTTGTAGTTCAACAGTAAATAGACAGTGATTGTTTATAATATATTGCTATTACACTATATGTAAAATATAATTAGATAGCTAGCAAACTATGCCGAATATTAAGACTAACGTAATCCAGGTAAATGTTTAGTAATTTGCGTTTTTGTGTTTAGTTCCAATATGACAAAAGAAGGCCTAGTCAGTCTGAGAGCAGATAGTGCAAGTGCAACAACACAGTGTAATCCTGAAGCCAGCAGAGGTGGAGAGTAGGAAAGTTCCAACTCTCCTTCACAAGCTCAGCAAACATTATTTAGGCACAGCAAAATAATGACAATAAGTACAATTAATGACTTTCTTTATTATGAACACATAAACAAATCCCCCACCCCACCCCCCTTTACCCCCTCTTGTGAGGACGTCTGGTAGCACTGTGTTGCATTTTCCACCAGATCTCTCACAGTATGGTCTCATCATTCAGGCTTTTGAATTAACTTGTTACCCATCTATCATTGGCATATGACATGATTTTGGCTGAATGTGTGCAAGTATTTGGACATAAATTGACAGTGAAGTGAAATTGTTTCATTCGTCTGTTGGGTCTGGCAATTTTCCAGTCCAGACATTTTGCTTGAATTTAAAGGGCTTTAAAGAGCAGTTTACAACATATGTGTGTCCTGCATCTTGCATAAGGGTATAGAGCCAACAGCAAACAAGGTATGCTTGGAGAAACATGTCTAAATCCCACTGAACAAAGACTTATGCATGAATAAACTACATGTACTTGGCCCCTCTGAATATGGCCTCTTTGTGGCACCTGTTTTGAAAACTACTAGATTTGCCCCTGGTTAGGAACATATGCCAGACATGTGAGGTGGACACTCCAAGTTCAAAAGGGAAGAACCACAAAGGGTGGTTAAGAATGACAAGGCTAACATCCTGTGGGACCTCCAGATCCAGACAAATAAACAAGACATGGCAAACCAACAGAACATTGTTATTAGACAAGATGAAGAAAACAGCAATGGTAATAGATGTGGCAGTCCTAAGTGATGGAAACATTCAAAGGAAGGAATATGAGAAGATGGAAAAATACCACAGGCTAAAAGAAGAAATAGATAAATGTGGACAGATAACACAAAGGTTGTCCCAGTTCCCAGTGGTAATGGGGGCTCTTGAGGATGTGAACTTCAAGATGGAGGAGCAGAACCAATAAATCCCAGGAATAATATCAGTCTCAGTCCAGAGTTTGTCTGTTTTTGTGATTTGCTTTTCTTAATACAATTATTTGATATAAAAAAAATAAAGGTTAAAAATTAAGGCATGGTTTTAGCTACCTCTCACTCAATGAGCAAAGTGTCCAGTACAACCATGTGGCCACTACCACAGAGTGCACTGGAATAATAGCAGCTGGAGCCATGTATGCAGCACAAACATTTTTGAGAAGTGTTTATCTTAATCTTACTTGCTAAGATATGTCATCCATCATTATGCACTGAATAACACTATGTAAAATAGCACTTCACCCAACCCATTAAGCACAAGCTATGGTCAACTGTACTGTGTTTATTGTATAGTTTTTCTTGTGTGTGTGGGTGTAATGTGTACAGTTACCATGATGAATCTCTGTCACATCCAGTGATGTCTGGAGAAGACAGGGCTTGTCACCCTCCGTCTAAGGGAAAGGTGACTCAGCTGGTGCCAGAATTCAAGACATACTATTTAAGTTATCCAACACCAGGTCAGATCTACTGGAGATTGTGAGTCAGAGCAATATTGCACAAATTGCAAGCTTAAGGTGAAAGATGAACTCTGTACCATCTGAGGTCAGTGAGACATGAGGGAAAGTTTCCGAAACATCTCCCTGAAATAATAAAAAAAATAAATCAAACCAATTTGCTGGAGAAGTTCATTAGTGAGATGGAGAGGTGCTCTAGATGGTGGAAACTCATACTACATGGTGTGCTTGAAAAAGTGGAGAACAGATAAAGAAGTAAAGAAGGACGTTTTTTGAATTTGTCAGGCCTCCTAGAGCTTGCAGAGCAGCTAAAAGAGGTGACTGAGTGCTACACTTGAGGAAAGGAGCCGATTGGTACGTAGTGGATCATCATTCACTTCTGTTCCTGTGTGCAGAGAACCGAAGGTTTGCAGATGGTCTGCGTGAAGCTGACTAGGAAAGCAGAGAGTATCTGAGGCTGCTGGTGGTCAAAGCAGGTAAAGGCCTGGAAACTTCCATACTTTGTTAGATGAGCATCAACAATAAAAATATCCCAAGATTGAACCAATGAATGTAGAAAATGTAGCAGTCTTTTCCTTTATTTATTGTATAAGTTTTGTGTGTGTGTAGGTATGTTTATGAGGGAAAAAAAACAAATTTGATGTTAGCTGGTAAAGATAACTATACTTAAACTTCATACGTTGTTATAATGTAGATCGTACGTTGTTATAATGTAGTTAATGTAGTTTTTGTGTTTACCTTGTGCCTTAATTTTGGTGGTGCTCTCAATGCACTTGGTGATTATGTGGTTCTCATAGGTTGGTCCACAGTGATTTATGCCCTTGACCCCTAAACCTCTGTTCTGTTGCTGTCGCCCTTGACTTGTTCACTAGGGGCTTGAACTTGGACATCTGTAAAAGCTGCTTTGCAATCACAGCTGTTGTAAAGAGCGCTATATGTAAATAACCTTGACTTGAATTTTTGAATTTATCTTTATTTTACTTAAGCGATTATAGTTTTTACTTTACCATAATCTCACTCAGTACCAGATTTAAGGTTTAAGATATTATGTGAAACGTTAAGTTCTGTTTTTATTGAACAAAGTGATTTTGTTGATTTCCAAGGCTGAAAGTGATGGTATGCAGGAAGTCTCAGGTAATCCAGCTTTACAAAAAACATGTGGCACAAGACGATCCATTTCAATGAGGTGCTTTGCATCTAAAAAACAAAAATCCAGTTCCAATTACTTGCACTAAGGAATCTACAAATAGACCCCTAAAACTCTGTTTTACTGCTGATGACAGCAGCCAGTGAGTTTAATTAATTGGCCAGGATTTTTAATCCTGGATTGGTTTTTAATTCCAGGGCCAGGACTGAGCAGTTGGCCTCTAGACAGTGTTGCTGGTAGTTTGCCAATTCTGCCAAATATATTTGTTACACTTTATTGTGAACACAGTTAAAAAATTCTGGGACATTGACCCAAGAATTTTGCATTAACTTAATTATGTTTTTAATTATGCTGCATTAGATCTTTGAAAATGACTTCTACTGCCCATGACTCTAAATAAATATACTAAAATGCAGAAAAGATATTGTTCTTAAACTCATCAATCGTTGTGAATGTCTTTATGGTGATTCAATTACTTTGATACCTTTCATTAATCATTAATGATATCATTAATAATATTAATGGTTTAATGCCATTGTAGGTCCAACATCATTTAGGTGAATTGCAAATATATCGACAGTCTTTTGGGCCTGCTCAAACTGCTCAAACTTCATTTTTGTCTAGTTTTTGATCCAGTAATAAATGAGTACAGCCCAGTCATTTCCATCCTCTCCAGAAACAGTTAGGATCACTTACAGCAGAACTGGTAGCAAAAACATAATCTTATCTTAATCAGAGTATATTAATGAATTAGATCTTGGGGAGACAAAATAACAAAGGCGAATTCAATAAATTTTTGCATTCGCTCATTTGTCAGGAATGATGGTTTAAATAGTTCCTGTCGCTCTGCTATCAGTGCACATTAACATCGGATTTCTTTATGATTTACGTATGCAAGCAGTAACTACAAAGATATAAGATATGCAACAAAGTGTCTTAAGAATGCAGGCTTGATTATATCCACTTAACTAGTTTTCAAGTGAAGTTATCGGTGCTACCTCCAGTAGGGCTTGAACACCGTCTACATCTTTATTCACACTGCAACTCATGCTTATCAGCTAAACATCTCATTTGACAAAGACCATTACAGTGCATCATGTATATTTCTGGTCTAAACATTTGATTTGCATGTGTTTGGACACATGAATGTATGCTTTTGTGGGTGTAGTGCGTGTTGTCGGTCTCGTGAATGTTTGTTAGCGTTACTCGTTTCACCTGTGTCTCGTTAGGGTGAGTGTGTATATAAGTGTGTGCATGTTACTGAGTGTTTGTCGGTCTTTGCCCACATGCTGTCAACATATTGTCGCAATGGCAATGTGAGATGTCGCCTTCGGGTAAGAGTTGATGCATGTTGTTTGTGATTTAAACGAAACCGTAAATAAACTTTTTTATATAAACGCATGTAGAGTCCTGTCAGCTTTTTGCAGATCTCCGGGACTCGCAACGTGACAGTGCTGTAGTATATAGACTTGAATTCGTGCTGTACTTTATGGAACACGAATAATTGCATGCTGTAGTTTACACTCTTGAATGCATGCTGTAGTTTACACTCTTGAATGCATGCTGTAGTTTGTCATTCTGTAAGGCAGGCCACCTGGAATTTTACTAAGCAGTTCTCTATCCAGTTATAAGTTGGGTGTTACTGAAAAATTTTCCCAGCATGCATTTATCCTCGTCCAAAGATAAAACTAGATCTAGTAACAGAATCTCTGTCATAATGACATCTAGTGATGGGGGTTTCTTCTCCCTCAAACAATTCAAAATATTTTTAGGTAATTCCTTAAAGTCAGAGGTATTTGCTAAAAACATTCATTTATGCCAAATCAAATTTCATTTTAGAACTTGATGATGGAAAACTTTTTTTTTCTGTCATAGTATAAGGTCTAGCCTACCGCCATAAGGTCTAGCTTTAGTGCATAGTGTGAATAAATGAAATTATGTATGTGTTGCTCTTTAGATGCAAAGCAGTTTTTTTTTTGTTTTTTTTTTGTTTTACTCCCTTTTAATAAGGATTTAAAATATAACCCCATAATGTCATGAGGCCAGATAGATGGTCTACTTTCATTTATAAAAGCAGTTTTGAGAGAGGAGAGAAATCAATACAGGAGCAGAGTAAATTCAGTTAAAATACATTCTTGATTCCTTATGACAGACTGAAATGAGTAGGTTGTTACTGGGTATGTGCTGCTCCATGTCATGATGGTACTGCAAATACTCCATCTTTGCCAGTATGGAAATGGGGATGCTGTGTTACAGGAAGAGCAACAAACCCATAACGCCTGAGGACTGGGAGAGGGTTGGGAAAGGTGATGCTAATTCACCACTTTTTATCTTCAAGTTTCAGTGAAGAGATGTGTGGAAGAATCAGTGTGCCAGTAGAGGAAAGATAAGAATCTGGAGTCTCTAACACTAAATCGATGTGTAATGAAACGGCAACCATTCTGTTGTTCTTGATAAACTGTGGTCTTCAGGAAGCAAGGGAGAAAGACAACATTTACCAAGTGACTTTATGTGACTAAGTCAAGGATTCAGCATTATTATCGTAATCTGATGACAGGAAGCAGGCAGTTACATCTCGAGCAACTCTATACTTTAAAAAAAAAAAAAAGGCCAGCAGGATATAACAATCATGAGAATAAAAACAAGTTTGAGGAACCAAAAAGAACTGAATCCAGAATACAGATCAAGATTGGTAATCATGGAACATAAGAGGTTGCAAAGAAAAAACAGGCAGACAAAAAAAGAAAAGAAAACCAACAATGTAAGTACCAAACCATCATAAACATGCAAACCATAAACATTAAGAAGGGAGAGAGGGGTTTGTATGCACAGGGATCTAATTTACAGATGGGATGGGAGTAATACATAGGTGAAGGGGTACTCAGAAGTCTGATGAGAGTGCTCTCTGGTGGCCAGATGCAGCAGTGCCCTTGTGGTACAGGATAAAAATGGATGAAACAGGAGAAAGTGAGTGAAATGAAAACAGATTAGTACTAAGTAGAGCTGCTGGGACAGTAGACCAACCCAGAGCTGTAAACAGTGGAACAGTCTCCAGAACCAGATCTGCACTGGAAGGCAAGCAGGTTGCAGGTGATGGTCCTCAATTGCGTAAGGTAGCTGCATGATCTTAAAAAACAAAGCCACAATCAAAAATCTGTCTACATTAACATTTTGGTGTGTTCTTGATTTGACCCAGCTGGTTCTTCACATCAGCAACTCTGCCTTATTTCTTGCCCCAGCAGATTGATTTCACAATGAGCCAAAACAGTAGAGGTTTTGAAAGGAATTTAGTGCTCTGGGTATGACTGAGTGGACGACAAACAAGTTCAGGGATTCCCCTCAGGAATTATTATTGCACAGAAGCAAAGCCGGTTACCAGTATGTGGTCATTTTTAACACTGGTTACCAGTATGTGGTCATTTTTAACACTGTCTAGACTCCTGTGTTCCTATCCTGTCTACAACTGCAAGCAAGAGGTAATGTACTTTAACTAAGCAGCAGTTGTGTGATGCTTCTCAGGACAAATAGGGTTATGACTCTGAACATGCACAGATGTAGCCAAGCATTTCCTAATACAAGTCTGAACTAACGCTGCACTGTATGGCTTTTTTTTTTTTTGTCTGATTCTACACACCGGTTTTAAGCTTATCAGCAAGTTGCAAACAATATTTCAAACAAAGAAAACTGTAAAATATGCAGTGAGGTTTAGTATGGGATCATATTTGGCCAGTATTGACTAGGAAATTTATTTACAGCCTATTTCACAAAAGAGCTATCAGTCCATTCTGTGTTGAGCCTCTACAAAAAAAACCCCCAAACTTTTGGAAGAGTGAGTAGGAATAAGACTGGAATCAATATTCTGTTGATGAAATTAAATAAGGGGATCCAGGCCACAGTCGTAGACTGCATCTCCATCCCTACTGCCAAATTTCATTAGACACCCACAGTCGCACATCACCCTCAAGGCCTACGTGTTGGATACCACTTCATGCACATTTTGTAGAGTGAATGATGGAATGCTTTGGGTGCTTGTTTGATAGACGGCCATATCCAGTAAGGTGCTCAAGAGGGACCTCCATCCGTCGAACAACGACAGCGTCACACTGTGCCGTCAGACAGGGACGATCCTTCGTAATGTCTTATGCTCGCATGCAGTCCTCCCTCCCATGGGCCACAGTACAAACATGTCAAAGCATTTAAGAGCTGTTATTGATTCAACCAGCGATATGTAAATGCCAGTTCACCACTATGGACGTTTTAATGTGTCATGTTAACACCAGCCATGGAGTTCTAGTTAGTTTTCAATAGACATTTCCATATTGAACACATAGACACTCAGAAAAATACAGAAGATTTTTTTTTTTTAATCTCCAGATATAATGGTATCCAGTTTTGATAATACATAACAACTAACAGCAGTAAATACTGTGTCTTTTTTCCCATTGTTAGAGTTTGCTGCCCTCTTGTGTCGAACATCATGTCATGTTGTGTTGCCATGCAGGTTCATCCTATTGGTCTCTGAGGGATAAATATGAACCCAGTATAACACTAAAGAGACATTTGCCTAATGTGAAGAAGCCTGCTACATCAGGTCAGTGATATCCATAAAACAAGCTTTTACAAATTGATGTGTATATATTATGGAAATACTTCTCCATGAATCAATTTCTATGACTAATTTCATGTTTCCAACAAGCATAAAATGAAGGTGCAGGTCATATGTTGTACATATACGTACATAAATATAAGTTGTTTTATATTGGCATGGTGTAGTCAGTCTGCATCTTCACTCACGCTGTTCCTTAACAGCACAGAAACTGAAGGTACAACATCTGCCTTAAGCTTTCTGCACATGTATTGGATTTCAAAGGTTGCACAAAGTTTAGTGGGGATTTTGTGTGTGTGTGTGTGTGTGTGTGTGTGTGTGTAT
>JAOXYF010000010.1:14771068-14792013 GCA_028565775.1 Sternarchorhynchus goeldii
GCTGGAAAGTTTTCACCTCAAACTAAATCCTCTGGTGTGTGTGTGTGTGTGTGTGTGTGTACAGTCCTCTATCAGTCTAAGTAAGGGTATCAATAATAAAACAGTACTACAAGCTTGGTGAATGCAAATGCTTGGGTACTTAGAAAGTTCAAACGGATCTAAAGGACTGAATCTAATAAAAGTGACTAGACAAATCTGTACCTGCTCCTTTTGCTATCTGGTATAATATTAATGTTAAGTGTTCATTGACTTCAGTGTCCTTTTATATTGATCTACATCCTTCAAAACAACAAATTCTTAATTTTATAAATTAAATTTAATGTATATGTTTCTATAAATTAAAACTGACAGAAACAAAGAAGATTTGTGGGGGGATTCTATAATATTGCTGAAGATTACAGAAACTCATCTTAAACTTTACATTCATATTTGGTTTTGGGAAAATGCACAGACATACCTCTAAGTTAGCGTTTTGTGTTATCCTAACATCACTATTAAATTAAAAAACAAAACAAGACAAAATGTATTACAACTATTTTATTGGCAATAAGAACTTGACCGTTGCATACCAAAAGTGCTCAACAATGGCTGAAACAGCAAACAGACCATTTTAATTACAGTACACAAAGATGGAACACTGTTCACATTATTCAATTACAGCAAATTTGACTTATTGTAATAACTTCCTTATAAAAAGTCACATAAATGGCACACCGTGGGTATATTTTTCTGTTAAAACACAAAGATAACAACACAATGCAGAACCTTTACTGGCCAGTTAGAGTGCTTCAGTCCAACACATTGACTTCACATTTCTATATATATATATATATATATATATTTGAGATATAGTAAAAGTGACTAATACATTTTAGCAAACGCAAGGTCATACACACTTTGAACATTTTAGCCTTCTCAGTGTGCACAGTGTCTTCATCCAACATTGATGTCACAAGACAATCAGTCTTCAAGACTCTCACATCCACTCACCATTAGATGTAGTTCCTCATCATTCCCTGACAGAGCAGAGAGTGACAGAGTGGAAGTATTTAACAAACGAGGAAAGGTTCCCCCTTGGTTCCCCTGTCTAGCACTCTCTGAGTCAATGTTTCCTGATGTATATTCAAATGGTCTTTTTATTGAACCGTGATGCACTCGCTGGGCTTTCTGATCCTTCTGTGGATGATCCAGGTGCTGCTGCAGGTGACTGATGGTACAGCACGGCCCTGATGTTGGTGGGATGGTGGTGTTAGTCTGTGGCTGGGTAGATTTGTCCTTCCACTCTGAATGAGGATGTTGCTCATTGTGAGATGAGAGTTCTAGAGGTGGTAAGAAGTTGCGCTCAATATCTTCACCTCTAGCAAGGTAATCTGTGTCAGTGGAATGAAGTCTGGGGTACATGTCAGTAATGTCAGGGCATATAGATGGTTCCTGCACAAACTCATAGTGGAGAAGGCTCTGGAACCCTGGAACCTGACCACTCTGTATCCAGTCTGAGGTGTCCCAGTGATAATCTGTTGTGAAACAGAATAAATTAATCCTAAAAATGTCATAGTATGACATAAAGCCAAGCATCACACACTGACAAACAAAATAAAACTTAAAAAGTGTCCACATACAAAATGTTAAAATTACACAGTAAGTGATAGTTAACATTTACAGGTTATACATGCAGGTAGTAAATATTAGCATTTTAACCTTCTCACAAATGTGAAATATTCATGATATTAGTTCTGATGATTAGTTCCTTCGAAAACCCAAGCAAATTTGTGCAGATATGTTTTTAGGAACTCTGTTGGGATTCTAATATCGATCACTTATTGTGATTGGTCAATGATTATGATAGACGAATCTCCTTGCAATTCTCTGAAATAGCTTTGCTTAAACTCACTCCATGTGTGGATATCAAGACCCTGGGAGGCAAGGCAGTTAGAGACAAATATAGAAAACGAATTAATTTTGGGGGAAGAGGAACCCATTTAATTTTCATTGTCAAGGCTTGCTGAGCTTTCTGTGCTAAGCCAGTGAAACATGCACAAAAGACACAACCAGTTAGAACTCATGCTGAATCACCTCTGGGATTCTTGAGGTCAGAAACCTCATGTGAGTCTTTCAGTGGAAAGCAAGGAAAAAGAAGAATTTTTAAGATTTTTGCATACATTGAAAAGTAAAATGTTAATCTATCAGTTAAGTCACAAACAGGCCAATGCAGTGCACATTTATAATTCTTCGCTCATCATATGAAAGAAATAACATACTTATCAGAAAAGTCCATCGCTATGGAGGCTTGTAAAATTAAGAACCACAGAAATTACAACGAATGTTATATTGACAACATTTGGCAGAACTACAGGGGATATAATTATTGTATACAAAAAGGAAATAAACCACTGGACTTCTATCTGCCTCAGCTGTGATGAACTGTAATCATATATTAAAAAGCCTCCTTAAAGCAGAATGGAAAATTTTAATTTTAACACAATAGTACCTCACAGTATTACAAATAAAATTAAAAAGCAAGACTATTCCCCTGCATCAAAACATTCATTAATGCTTAGTTAGTGCATAGATAAGAATATTTTGGGACAAAATGTTTTACGTTTGTTTTTGAACATTTATTTATGAAACTACCACCTTGCTCCTTAAATGTGTTAGATTAATTAATTTGTTTATTTCTGCTTTAAGAACAGTTTTAGTCTCTGGCAATATAGTGTACTATAGTCACACTAAATGGAGATTAAAGTTACAATTAGTCTGAAACATCTCTTTAGGGTAGCTTGGTCTCTTTTGTTCATTCATTCATTCACTCATCATGGGGTCACAAAACTACACACATTTGCATGGAGTTTAACTAAAGGTTGTAATTAGCAATAGGCTCTTCTGTGGGTTAAATTACAGAGAATTTTGGGATTTTTTTTTTCATATCTGCAAACAATCACTTTCTCATATTTTCGTGAAAAACACTTTCCAAAGAAAACAAACACTTAAGCAACTTACTATTATCATCTGTGAACTGGAAAGAACAAGTAAGATCTTGGTTAGTTTCTCTTGTACTAGCTGACCTCTCCTCTCCCAGTGGCAAGTAAGAGTTTGTGTCCTCCGCATTTTCTGTGAATACAAATACAAAATATGCAAAAGAAACTATGTATTTAATATTACAATAAAATTATTAAAATGTATTTTGTCTCTGTGTATTTGAAAAACATCTGCTACTTCTGGCGTGTATCAACACTGTCTTACCATCACCTTCATCTTCATCCATGTCTGGCTTTTGTACAGATTCACTGTCTGTAGGCAACCAAGAAACTCTGCACTGGGGCAGGTTGGGTGCTAAACTGCAAACAGCCACCATCTTTCTAAGGCCAAATGTCATGTCTGGAGTAAAGGAACTGAACTCAGGCATGGAGCTTGAATCCATGGCCTTATGATGGTTTCCAGGAATGCTGGGAGTATATGACACAGGTCTCACTGGGGCTTGTGGTTGGGTGCTCAGGAAGGCCTTTCTACTGGGCTGGTAGTCCAGAAAAGACCTCTGGATGTAGGCCTCAGAAGCTCTGTATACTTCTTTCTCTTGCTCCTCTTTGCCGGTCTTGCAGGAGCCAGTATGGATGAGGATAAAGACCACGGCTAAGACAAACATGGCCATCACGAAGATGAGTATCCCTGCCAGCTCAGCCAGGTCAATGTTCCAGGAAGATGAAATGAACACGTTATGGACGTCCCTCTGCATCTCGCACAGCCGCCCACTGTAGCCTTGCCGGCAGCTACAGTTGAAGTTCCCATAGGTGTTCGTGCACCAGCCGCCGTTCAGGCAGGGATCATGCAGACACTCGTCCACATCAGCCAAGCACCTGGTCGGGAGAAAAAACAATAACAACCCTGTCAAAATGCACACTTGCATTCTGTGCTTTTAAACACACAATTGGTTTCTAAAAATCTGTTGTTTCTCATCATTCATAGATCACAGTGAAAACTGAAATCAAACAAGATATTGATACAAACCTTTCTCCCTTAAACCCAGTTTTGCACTCACATACAGGTCCATCCAGACTATCGATACAATGTCCACCGTTCATACATGGATTCTCTTTGCAGTATGGCCCAATCTCACATCTTCAGTTGTAAAGAAATTACTGAAGTAAACATTAGTGTCAACAGACCCCAGTAATTCATGCTATGTGTGACTGATGCTGTCAGAATCATCTAAATACCTCCGGCCGGTGTACTGTCCTCGACACCGGCAGAAGTAGTCATTGTCGTTTTGTACACATGCTCCACCATACAGACAGGGGTTAGAAGCACATGGACTCGTACTGAACTCACAGTGAACTCCCATGAATAAATCATTACACCTGCAGTAATAGTCTACAAAAGGCAATAAATCAATCATAAATTTGTGCATATTCGTATATAATGATTAATATTTATGCATCCATTTATTAACTGACTGACTTCAGTGGAGAAGACAGATAGGTGCTCAGTTAAGCATTTGGAATGATTTGCCCTCACTAAGTTAATAGGTTTATGGTGCTCAGTCTACCTCCATTGAGCCTCTGAGAGCACTGTCCTCCATTGAGGCAGGGTTTGCTTGTGCAGTCTGTTCCTGGGATTGAGCTTATGTGGCAGCCTGGCGTCACTTCTGCCACATACTCCAATGCAAATCCTGACGGCGTGTCTGAATGCAGGACCAGGCTCTGCCCATTGAGCCGCACCACATCCATGCAGCCCTGCAGATTGCTGGAGACGGGCAGCCCGCGCCTGGCCCGAGAGCTCATCGGCCCCGCGTGCCCGCCAAGCGTCACCTGGGCGTCCAGGCCGAGGCAGGGGTGTAGGCCGTGAGAGACGCCCGAGGCGGAGTAGCGGCGGTCCAGGACCAGCCTGGCACGGCTTCCCTTCACCTCCAGATCCACAGTGTGCCACTGACCATCGTTCACTGCAACACCATACACTAGCATGGTGGCCGGCCCACTGCCACAGTCCAGATGGCACTGCAGCCAACCTCCCACCACCTGCAGGCCAGATAATAATCAGCACAGTGCAGGCATTTAGTACATACAGAGTCATTGTGCTAAAGCAAGGAAATTGCATGTACAGACATTTTATTATGGTAAAATGTTAAACAAATTAACCATCATGTACAATCATAGAGACCACAGAACTAAGGTGTAAAGAGCAAATTCGAGAAGAACACAAGTTTAACCTACTGATTTTTCAAATGTTTTTTAATTCTCTTACCTCCAGAATGATGTATCCTCTTCCTTTAATGATCATAAATGTTCCATGTCTGGAAAGAGTTTTAACCCTAAGAGAAAACTTAATTTCTTCGGTAGTTTTCCTTTTCCAGTGATATTTGATGTAGCTTTTCTCACTGAATGTCATTGATGATCCTCCTGGAATTGAGACCACCACAGAAAGTTATACTGGATGCAAAACATGCATTCAAAGTCACTACCCACTCAAGCATATCTATTAAGAACACTTCATAGAAACTTCATAGACACAGAAACTTCATAGACCAGGAAAAAGACAGAAAACGCCTCATTTTTACTGTCTTTGAGGTGCCTCACAGGCCTGTTTAAAAGCGAAAACATTTTAAGAGACTGAAAATGAATATGAATATAATGATTTCTCATTTTACACATGATCAAATGTGGTATATTATTTCATTTAATGAGTTATGGGTACACTGTACTACCACTATCCAATTCGTACTGCCTGCAAAAAAATGTAAGTGTTTTTATGGGCCACTGAAAACACAAGAAAACCATTCAAAAATGCTTTTGTTTACCTAAACATTTTTCTTTTTTATCCTCTGGACAAATGCACTGATATCTGTCTTCTCCTTTGAGGGACACACAGTGGTAGCCCTCTGAACATGTGTTATTCGAACAGCCTTGTCTTTGTTCAGGGCATTTTTCACCTACAGTCAAAAAAAGGAAGATTATAAAATACTGTGCAAACAGCCTCAGTCCACCATTAGATTATTAGATTTGTTGTTTTTTTTGGGAATGGTATTATTTAATTAGTTTATATAACTAATTAAATAATAATTAAATATAATTAAAAAATTATATAACTAATTAAATACCATATATAATTTATTAGTTTCTTTATTAGGGTACAACCAGAAAATGCAGAAAATTCGCATGCTATATTAAAAAACAAACTTATGGAGCTTCTGGAGCCTACAGCGGCAAGTATTTAGTGGGACTAGTGTCACTTTATACTTGAGCAACACCAGGAACCTGGTTTTCTTAGCCCTGAATGGAATGGAACCCTAATTCATGCAATTGCTAATACTTGTATTTCTCATACTTCTTGTCAAAATGAAAAGGGAGGGTACATTAAATACTGACTTTTGTCAGTAGATGCCATGTTGTTCTGAAAAGTGTAGTGTTCTTTTAGACAGACAGAAAGATAGATAGACAGATACTTTATTGATTCCAAAGGGAAGTTCAAGAAATGTATTTTGTGTGTGTTTCCTGTGTTTTCAGTTTGTATCTTAATAAAGAAACAGACTTAATTATATATTATTCCGTTGCTAACACAACAGTGCTGTGGAAAAGTGACTTTTCCACAGTGCTGAACATTAATGCCGATAAAGTAAAAGTGCAGATTTATAAAAGTCCAAAAGAAAGCCTCAGGTTATGTTCTCTCCCAAAATGATGAACTTCTGTTTACCTTTGCAAAGACATTTAGGAGTGATGTGGTGATGTGGTGTGACATAGCTCACTCTGCTTGTGTCAGAAACCACCATTCTACTCGGGTCCAGGGTCACTGTCCGTCCACAAACGCGGCCTGGACACTCAGCGTCGATGCACTGGCGAGGTGTGACGCTCACCACCCTCAGGCCACCCAGCCCCCTGAAAACTGTGGAGGAGGTGTTGATCTTCTGCAAGAGGACCTCCAGGGAAGGGTGACTACTTCCCCACCCCTCCAAGGACAGGAGCACGTCTAGGCCGTCATCGTCTTCTGAGGGCTGCAGGCTGAGGATCCGAACCCCCGCCGCAACGCGATGACCAGCGACGCTGCGGAGGGCTTGCTGGACTTTCCTCCAGTGCTCGTGGATGAAATGTGCAGCACTGACTCCGGCAAAGCGCACCGACACCGAATCGTCCAGCAACTGCCGCACGAGCCGGCGGACGTGCACGGTGACGCCGGCAGAGGCCGAGAAACGGCCATCGCTAACGGAGACGCTGAGCGGGTAATGGCCCACGTCCAGCCCTCGGCGAGCCAGCAGATGCCCGTCCGAGCCAGACACGGAGAACAGGCTGTTGACCGGTGGCCTGAAGCTGTATGTGAGAGTGTCATACTCATCAGGGTCAGTGGCATGCACCTTTCCCACAAATCCTCCTGGGAATTCCTCTCCTGGAACTAGAATGAAGATCTCTTGAGGTAGTACAGATGGAGGATACACACTTGCTTGAGCCATGTGAATGCTGAGGAGGGTGGATGATTTGAGAGGAGGTTTGCCACTGTCAGAGACCTGATAACATTATAAATCAAGCATAAATTAGCCTCACATATATCTTTTCAATTATATTTTATTCATTTAGTACAAAATGATAGCTAAATAACATAATTTTAATGTTTAATATCTTCATTGTGTGATTTAATTTGTTCTTGAACTAATAGGCCATTTCAGTTTTTCAACAGAAGAGGGAGCTCTGGACAAAAAACTGCATAAACCTGTAACAACTAAACAAAAAGTTCACTTATACACAGTCGAGTCACATTATTATGACCATCAGCTAATATTCAGAGTTTCAGAAACACTGCCACCCTTGGCCCTAAATCCAATGATTTTTGCAACTTTGATAAATCACCACTTTTACCCAACAAGGGATATGTGTGCACTCAGCTTATACACCCACCACGCCTGCTCATGACACAAACCTTCCATCATGCGCTACGTGTTGCCAATGTCGAAAGTAGGAAATGGTCATGATAATGTGACTCGACTGTGTATTTTGGACATTGAATTAAAGACTAAAAAGAAGTGTGTTATATTTTGCAATGAATATGGGTAACAAATCACATTTTACTAGCCACAGCTTACTTTCCAACACTAAATATATATATATATAAATAAATGCTATATAGAACTAAAGCAGCTGGTCCTTACCTGCACATATATAACAAATTCATCCTTTCCTATACTCTTGAGTGATGCTGTAGTCCTGACAACTCCTTGCTGGTCTATACTAAAGAGCTTCCCTTCATTGCCCTTAAGGATGTTGTAGGAAAACGGTGGTCCGTTTTGGGAGGAATCATTGTCTGTCACACTGAGCTGGAGGACACTGGCCCCTGCAGGCAGACTCTCCTGTGACAGAGAGAGAGAGACAGACAAACAGAAAGCAAGGCTCCATCACCAAGCCCAGGGGATCATCACTTCCACATTTGGTGAGAGCTCAGCTGCTCTGTGGAACGTGGAGGAGAGAGGAGTTTGTCATCTTAAATCTGGCCTGCTTGGTATGACAGGCCTCCCCTACCTGTATGACGAGGCTGTAGTTAGCCTGGGAGAAGACAGGGGGATTATCATTGACATCAGCCACTGTTATATTGATTGCAGCGCTGCTAGATTTGGGAGGATTTCCACTGTCAGAAGCCAAAACAGTCAGCTTGTACAAAGCAACCTAAAGTAAGCAAGACAGAAAAAAATCTTGAGTTAAACTGATCTCCAGCTTAAGGGACCAGAGGTGCTACAGGTAGAAGGAGGCTGTACTATTTATCGGAAGGCAATGAGAAATGGAGTTAATGAATTCAAGAGTTTAAAAATCTCTACCTTTTCTCTATCTAACTGACGAGCCACTTTCACTATTCTACTGATTGGGTCTATCATAAATGGACTGCCATCATTGCCAGCCACAATGGAAAAGTGCAGGCGGTTGTTTGAAGGCCCATCTGAGTCAGTCGCCAACACCTAAAGAAATGAAATAACATTACATAACTAATCACCAACATAGGTAATTATTCACACCGTACAGTTGTTTCAAAATTCGCAAAGTTGTGTTGTGACTCTTTCTAACTGAACTCACATTTAACACTGAGGAGCCAGGCTCAGAGTCCTCCTGGACCACCGCAGAGTAGACCTCCTGGCTGAACACAGGACAGTTGTCATTGACGTCTGTGAGGTGGATGGTGACAGTGGCTACATCGCTCAGAGCCTCTTCCTCACCAGAAGTGGCCTTCACTGTCAGGTAGTGCCGTTGTGACACCTCATAATCCAGCTGTGCAATCACAAAGATGTCACCTGCAGAGATGGAGAGTTTCAGGGCCCATAATAAGGGTCTACTAGAGATAACTAGCCTCACATGTTAAAACTGAAGGAGTTAAACACGTAGTATCCTAATTACCCCACAAGGTGTCCCCACAAAAACAGTATTTATTTAAAAAAATTTTTTTTTTTTTACTAAAAATCTTGTTGTTCCAGTGTGATTCCACCTGTGTGAGGGTTGATCCTGAATGCACCCTCCTCGTTGCCAGCGGTGATGGAGTACCATGTTCGACCACTGGCCTGCTTATCTCTGCTGGCAGCAAAGACGGTCAGAAGCCAGGTCCCTGCAGGGATGTCTTCAGGTACCGTGGAGACATAGTCTCTCTGCTCGAACACAAGAGCATGGCTGTCAGCTTCCACCACTGCCACCTCCAGAAAACAAAGCGAGGAGAGCCTCCGGGGGGTGCCATGGTCCACAGCGCGGACCCTCAGCCTATGCGAGGCCTTGCTTTGTCTGTTCAGAGGCTTCGCCAAGCTGACAATGCCAGACTGCTCCTCAATGGAGAACAGGCCTCCAGCAGAGTCTTCAAACGAATAGCTGACTTTACTGTTAAGCCCTGAAAGCAAACAAGAGGTGATCAGGCTTTGTAAGAGGCTGGCCAACATTAATCATGGTGTACCACAAGTACCAATTTGGGTCTCTCTCTATAAATATATTGAGGTGAGTGTAGGATAAACATCTTTAAAGTGAAAACTTTATGCCGAAGTTCGAACTTGTTCAGACTATGCTGAAGTTCATGTCGATATGTTCATAGTTACTGTTAGTGTAAACCAAGTTGTTAGTGACATCCTGTTATCCAGACCAACTGCATCTCACTTACTTCTGCTGTTGAAATTTCTCTATTAGCAGCTGAATGAATTGAGCTTAATCACCAAACAGTCTCCACTCCCCAATCACGAGCGTTCATAAATAAATGGTATACACACTAATCCCATCTACACTGATGCGCATGAATAAGGGTATGATTACAGAGACGTCCACCCAGGCAGTTGTTTATGCCAGTGATTAGCACACACAATAGTGTTTATGAAAGACACAAGCCTCCAAACAACTTTGAAAAGAATGAACATGATGAGGAATGAAATGTACACGCAAAACTCCCTCACATCACAGGCACCATTCATCAAGCCATCTTCCCGTGATAAGGTACAGAAAAGATAGGCACCACAGCAGCAAAATAGGAGATGCGGGAATCAAGTGAGCAGTGGCGAAAATTCATAATTGCATCAGCAAATAGGCACCATGCTTGAGAGCCTGCACGGGAGAGAATGCAAACCATTCTCAGCCTTAATTGATAGGGAGCTGCAAATATCATCACGACATGAGCGCGAACCTGGCCTGCTGCGTGAGGGTAATTGCTAGTTTTTTGAAAAGGACCCAGACGCGCGCAGATGCCGTGAGATTTTTCGCAGGACCGGATGGGTGAAACGGTGACTGTTTCGTGCTACATGAGGAGGGTCGACCCTGCCGACCAAATCCACGCGCACACAAGCCGAACCGACTGAGCGCCTCACAGCACCAAGCAACAGTGTGTGGCGAAGGCCTGTCGATTTCTTCTTTTCCCTTTACTGTACGAAGGTAAAAGAATGAAGTTTGTTTCCAAAAACACCACATACTCTGTAATGCCTGCCTTGTCATGGAAGCATGAAAGGAAACATTCTTACCAGTGTCAGCGTCAGAGGCCTGTAGATGTGCCAGACAGGCCCCAGGTTGTGTGTTCTCAAAGACGTTAATATGGTGCAGATCAGAGGTGAATATAGGGGCATTGTCATTAATATCTTCAACAGTAATTAAAATATCGGCCTGACAGAAGCGATTCTCCCTATCCACCGCCTGCACAGTAAGGTTGTACACGTCTCTCTGTTCTCGGTCAAGGGCCAGAAACGTCCTTAAATTACCTGGTAGAGAGGCACAAAATGATATAGAATAAACAATCAGTACACAAAAAAGGTTTTTAGTCATAAATGAAATTTGTTGTGATCAGAACTGTATTTTAATTCATTATTGTCACATTTTTTTACATTTTTGTTTTTTTATTTATTCATTATAAAACAGTATGGTAAGAACATTTATCCTAAACCACTAAAGTAACACTAAAGGGGTACTGTAGACAGACATAAAAATAAACTCCACATGCCTTGGCATGTAATCTGTTTGTAAACAGTAGCACGCCGTTGACAAACACTCCATGGTACAGATATCAACAATTTGCTATAATCCTGAAAATAATTTTATCAAGTGAATGTTTTTACCTGTGGTGGAGTTAATTCTGAAAGATTCAGCTCCACTGCCAATGAGGCGATACATAATTTCAGCATTTGACTCAATATCTGGATCAGTGGCTGAAACCTGCAGAATGAGTTTTCCTGCTGGGGCATTTTCCAGAACCGTTCCACTATACAGACCCTAAGACACAATAACACCAGAGCTTGAAAATGTCTGAAAAGAAAAACTTCTCCATAGATACTTCACTGTGTCATGTAGGTTTTGCATGTTGATGAAATGAAATGCTGTCTTATTTGATTAAGGTTTATTGCTGTCCTGTGACATCACAGCCCCAGAACAGAACAATTTCCATATATGGAAGATAACAAAATACCTTTGCACAGACAGGGCCGTTGTCATTTGCATCAAGAACTGTGAGATCTACAGCAGTCTTGGCCACGTAAGTTCCATCCGTGGCTGTTACGTTCAGGACATAGTGCTCTCTGTCCTCTCTGTCCAAGGCCTCACCAGCTATGACAGTGCAAGAGCCATTCACAGACCCCACAAGAAACAGGCCTTGGGGTTCTTCACCTAAACACACAAAAACCATTTATCTCAGGTTAATGAGTATGTAAGTAGAAGTCAGAAAGAGATTAGATGACTAATATCCATGCATTCACCACACTTTAAAAAGGTCTGGGACACTGCTATATTTTATTCACTGCAGTTAACAAGATACCATTAAGGAAGGTAATCACAACCTTGGGTATATCTCAATGGATTTGAAATTCCTTCCAACACTTTCTCTTATCTTGCGCTATCCCAAGTCTTCATTTTTACTGATTATTTATCTTGACCAACCCATGGTCTGATAAAATGATTTTTTCAATCTTCTTAAAATCAAGATATCGTTTGCAATAATACATTAGCATCCACTGCAGTATAGAATAGTAGCCATTGTTTGGTATTGAGGCCTTACCTGTGATGAAGCAACTGAATCGCCTGTTGATCTCGTCACTGTCATTGTCCGTGATGCTCAGACTGATTATGATGGTGCCTGGTTCCGATTCATCCTCCCTCACTGCAGCCTTGTACAGTGGCTCAGTAAATACCGGAGGATTGTCATTCACATCCACCACAGCCACCTCCACAATGGTGGTGCCAGTCATCTGTAACTCTGTTGTTCTATCTGTGGCAATAACCGTTATTGTGTACCTGTTTCTTTTCTCTCTGTCTATCTCTGAGATAGTGGTGACCCAGCCTGTCATACTGTCTACAGCAAACAGCTCCAGGATCTCAGGGATCTCCTGATTCTCATCTAGACTATATATGACCTGACCATTCAGTCCAGAGTCCAAGTCAATTGCCCTCACCTGGACCACAGAGGTCCCTCCTGGTAAGTTCTCAACAATGAAAGACTTGTAAGTGTATGAGTCAAACTGAGGGCTGTTATCATTTACATCCTTTAATTGTATATTTACATCTATGATAGAGATTAGCCCCATGTCCTCTTCAGCGCCATGGACCTGTATCGAGAGCTGATACCATTTAGTTGTCTCATAGTCAAGTCGTTTGCTGAGTTTTAGCTTTCCAGTGTTAGCTTCGATGACAAATGCATCATCTCTGTTACTCTCTGGAGTGTTTCCTCTGACAAGCGTATAGAGCACAGGATCTTTGCTTTTAGACTGGATGACATCTAGCTTGGTCCCAACAGGAAGGTCCTCTGCAAGTTCGAGCCGAAGCAATGTTTCAGCAAACTTCGGCAATGGCAAATCTGAAGGAAGTATTTTAATTGAAACAGGAATAACCGATTGTTTTGAAGGGCTTCCAGAATCTTTTGCCATCACATAGAAGGAAACCGTAGCATTTTGTAGTTCCTTTAGACTTCCTTTTGTGACAACTTCTCCACTAAAGGGAAGAATTTCAAAGTGTCCAATATCCGAGTCGACTGTATAAACAATGTTAGCATTACTTCCCTCATCATCATCCACAGCTGATATTTTTATCACAGTTGTTCCCATGGGAACATTGTTCCAGACTGCAGCTTTATACTCAGATAGCCTAAACTTTGGTGCATTGTCATTGACGTCGGACAGAACTACAATGACGGCACAAAAGCCCAGTTTTCCCCCTCCATCCTTGGCCAGTATGTTTATAGAAATCACTTTCTCTGCTGGATTCTCTCGATCAAAGCTTTCAGTTGTGTGAATCTGCCCAGCAGCATTTAACGTGAATTTATCTCGGGCCATATCATTTACAATAGATAAAGCAACTTCACCATATTTCCCAGTGTCCTTGTCATGCACCTCTACTTGCGTAACTAGTGTTCCTACAGGAGAGTTTTCCAGTAGTTCAACAACATACTTATCCTGTGTAAACGATGGGCTGTGTTTATTTGTACTCATCACATCAACTTTAACCTGAGCCAAAGCTCTGAAAACGCCATCGGTGGCAAACACAGTTAAGTTATACAGGCTCCTCAGATTCTGCCTTTGGTGGCTTGAAATGACGATTTCTCCACTGCTCTTATTGATGTCAAAGATATTGTCCTCGTTCCCAGATAGAAAAAAAAACTCCAGCTTCGCAATATCAGTGCTGTCAGCATCAGACGCGTGAACGCGGGCAACATAATGACCTGGAGGAGAGACCTCACTGATGGCAGCGTTGTACACTTGCTGTGAGAATATAGGTGGGTTATCATTTTCATCAGTAACATGTATGACCACCGTCACCGTACTGTACAGCTGAGGAACTCCATCATCAGAAGCTTTAACGATTAGCTCGTGCTTGGACTCCATTTCATGGTCCAACAGAGCATTAGTCCATATGACCCCACTCTGACCGTCTATTCTGAAGTGCTCTGAATTAGACCCATTTTTTGCATACAACTGGTAGAATATTTCCTTGTTGGGCCCACTGTCTGAGTCTCTGGCAGTCATTTTTAATACAGAAGTACCGATCATTACAGACTCAGAGAGATCAATATTATATGACTTCATATCAAACATGGGTGCATTGTCATTGACATCCACTAAAATGATGTCCACAAAAACTTCAGAGTGAGTCCCAGTTAGAGAGTCTATTGCTTGGATAATTAATCTGTGGGCAGGGTGAGTCTCATAATCTAATGGCTTAATCACTTCTATGACTCCAGTGTTAAAGTTAATAGAAAAATGACCAAACAGGTCTCCCTCATATGTCCTGTATACAGTGCGGGGGCCAACAGACTCATTTGCCAAGACCTGCACTACAGAAGTATGTAGCAGCACATTCTCTGGAATTTCAATCTTATAAAAAGGTCTTTCAAACACTGGTGAGGCTTTGTTCACAACAGTAATAGTCATCTCTGCTGTTGAAGAAAGGGGCTCATGACCACCATCTACTGCAATGACCTTAAGCAGAAACTTTGTGTTGAGATTTTCCCATTCAAATATTCTCTTTAGGGAGACTTCACCAGATGGATTAATCTGAAAATATTTATCACCCCCTTTCAAATGGTATTTAATCTCTGAATTTCTGTCAGTATCACCGTCCACTGCGGTTACCTGCCTAAAAACGGTTCCCACTACAGCGTCCATCTGAGAAACAATATGATAGGGCAGGTTGACAAACACTGGTGCATTATCATTCACATCTTCAACAGTGACTTTCACAAGCACATGAGCGGTTACAGCCCCATTCTGCTCTTTGGTCACCTCCACAATCACACTGAATGTGTCCTGCTCCTCTCGATCAAATGGTATCCCAGTGGTAACGAGAATCCCAGAGGTGTGACCTATATCAAATCTTCTGTCTGGATTCAGAATGGAGTAAAATAGAGGTTCATTTATTTGGTTCCCAACTGCAGCAATAATAGCCAAGGTTTTCCTCCCTGAGTAGTTCTCCTGTATGGAAGCAGTGAATATTTCCTGGGTGAATTGCAGTCCATGGTCTTTGTTCTCTCGAACAGTGATTTTTGCCATTGCAGTGCTGGTAAATTTTCCATCAGAGACCCTAACAGTCAGCATGTATCTGCTGTGTAGCTGTGTGTCATTCTGCACAAAAATCTCACCCAAAACAGGATCAATCTTGAACTTGTTCCCAATGTTACCCTCCAAAATAGAGAACAACAGCCTGGCATTGGGTGGCGAGTCATCATCTGTAACATTTAATGAAATCACTCTTACTCCCTTGTATGTTGGCACCAGCAGGGTTGTTTCAAAGGATTCTTGACTGAATTTTGGGGTGCAATCATTGACATCTATGACATACACTGTCACACTGGCGGCGTTCCGCGTAAACAAACATGGCACACCAGCATCTTGGGCTTGCACTGTGAAGTGGAACACGTGCCGACGCTCATAATCGAGGCTGCTGATTGTCTGAATTACTCCGGCACCAGAATCAATGGCAAAGTAGTTGCGAGCAAATGGCTCCACGATGTGATAGACAAGCCTGGCGTTTGCTTTCTCGTCAGCGTCCGTTGCACGAATGACAAGTGGAGCACTTTCATTGGTTAGGACCGCTGCCCTAGGTGCGGCTGCTTCGCTGATGTACCCCACAAATTCAGTCTGAGTGAAGACAGGGGCGTTGTCGTTCACGTCTTTTACAGAAACAAGCAGCGCGACATCACTTGACATTCCAGCCATGTTCGTACCTCGTACAGTAAGTTTATACGAGGACAGTGTCTCGTAGTCCAGCTTCCTCCTGGTGGTGACGGCGCCTGTGTTTGGATTGATGTCAAACGCACCATTTATGTTTCCTTCTTTGATTTGATAAAAGACAGAGGACTGACTAGATGCTGTGACCATGGTCACGAAAGTCCCAACTGGGACTGCCTCACTGATCTCAGCAGAGATTGGGCTGGGACTGAACTTTGGCTTGGCGTTATTGGAAATGGTGACTGTGATATACACGGTTGTAAAAACACTCAGTGGCGGATCTCCTTTATCTGATGCTTTCACCTTCAGCTCATACTGACTCCTGTCATTACAGTCAAGATCCTCTGCAACCTTTATTATTCCCAAGATTGTGTCTATTTCAAAGGAATTTCTAGCATCTCCTATGACAAAGAAAAATTAGCAATATATTGGTGAATTGGCATAAACATTAACCTTTCATCCTGTTGAAAAAAATGCATGTCTTATTAGTAATTTCTGTTTTGTGACATGAGCCAATTATATTAGATATACCAGAGAGGACAGCCAAGATTGGTAATTCATCTGCCTAATTTCCTTTTGGCACCTGCACTCATTGATTGCAATCATCAAGCTATTTCCTGATCATAATTACTTGTCATACATCCAACTCTAAAGAGTTTGGAAGGTCTTAATCTGCCCAGGTGCTGCTGTGAGATAGATATTCTATTATTATTGCATGTAGATAACATTACTGCTTTTGAAAAACAACCGGCTTTTACCTGATTCAATACTGTAGAGGATTTCTGCGTTCTGGCCTTTGTCCTTGTCCAAAGCAGTGACCTGTGATACAGCTGAGCCAATAGCAGCTGATTCAAACACCTGGCCCGAGTACTGAGAGCTGGTGAACCATGGAGCATTGTCATTGCTGTCTTCAACATGGATGATCACTCTCACCATATTCCGCTTCACGGGGAAGTGCTGATCTCGGACCTTGTTACGGCATTAAATTACAGCATTAAAATTAGACCACTGTGTTGCTATAGAATATCTGATTATATTTACACAGGATGTAATTTGCATATTTACACAGGATGCAACAGTAAAATACTATTTGCAAAAATAAAACGAATCTTATAAACAAATCCCATCTTACCATAACAGTTAGGACGTGTCGATGCATGGTTTCATGATCCAGTTCTTCAGCAGTATAAAGAAAGCCTGTCCCAGCGTCTAGACGAAATTTATTTAGGCTGTGTGGGTCTGTACTGCTCTGCAGCTTGTAGGACAGTCTTTTGTTATTATCTTTATCTACAGCACTGATCTTGAGTATCTTCGTTCCTGGTCGGGTCTCCTCTGGAATGTTTATTTCATACTTAGCTTGAGCAAACTGGGGCTGATGCTCGTTAGTGTCAATAACTTTGATTAAGACCTATTTCAGAGGGCAGAATGAAAAATAACTGTAAATACACATTAACTGTACGTACATGTTAAACAGATGTAATGTTTTTAACCTTAGTATGCCATACGGGCTATTGTACCATGCTGTGCTATCACAAACAGTACACAATTCCTATTTGTCCTCTATAAGTAAGTTATCTCTGCAAAACCTATGACACACTACTTTAGAGAAACATACAACACTGATGTTGTTCTATCTTCTTGGATAAAAATGTACCATTATACTAAATAAATCAAGGGTTTTCCAGATAAGTAAGAAGACCAAGTGAATATTGTCTGTCCTTAGCTGCACACTGCAGATAAGATTTACAAATTGAGAAAATGTCCAACTGCAAGCAGTCTGTTATGATATGACAAACTACATTTGTTGGTCCAAGGGGGTAGAGCTCTCTGAAACACGAGAGGAATTTGAGAGTCAAAACATCAGGCTCCTTGAAAACATTACACCCCCTCGTGCTGCTCTGTGCCCTCAGGCAAACCTGCTTCTACTGATAGATGAGTCGCACGGTGTGACCCGATAAGGCTGGCTGCTTCGGCTTACACACTCAGGTATAGCCTAAGGAGAAGTACCTCCAAGCCATGACACAAAAGGACAAAGAGAGGCTGCATCACTGTACTACAAGGTGCGGCATAAAGCCAGTGTGATACAGGAGTCCCTGATTCATCCAAATGAACCTACTGCAGAGGTATAACATCAGTGCTGGAAAGCACAGAGCAGTCCGGAGTTTAGCTTTCACGGCTGGTGTGCCGTACTCAGCACCTCCGTCAGTTTGGTTTTACTGAGATGAATCCACTGTGGCAGAGCTGCAGCTCCCAGTGCCAAACCTAGATCCCACCATCCCCAGCTGACTGGGCTCATTAAGGGCTTCGTAATTAGCCCGTGTACCAAATCAGATGTGTCAGAGCACATGAGCGAGGACAAGGACTGCACAAAAATATGCAGAATGAAGGGTCACAGAGGAGGAGGAAGGGGAAGTTGGGGGTGTGGGAGTTTATAACCATTGTAGAACAACCAAGCTGTGGCCTTTTGAGAACAGTGTCGGTCACTGTTGTGATAAATGCAATGTTACAGTACATAAACTAGCAAATGGCTGAAAACATTCCTAGCAGGTGAAATGCTCATAGATATTTGAAATATGCCATTAAATGTTCTCTTTCTGATATTATGCACACAGCTTCAGGCAATGAACAATGAAAAGCCCATTGTGTGTGTTGATAAAACTGGATTTGTGACTAAGCAACTATAACAAAAGACAAACATTAAGAGTGAAAAGAACAAAGAAACTTTCTGAAGATTCTGCTCGCTTTCTGGAATATTTGATACCAGTGTTCATTGTACTGTAATCTCTAAGACTCACCTCTCTAAGAAATACCTGTCCTAAATAGGGCCATCAGCTTTGCAGCATTCTATTGTCTGTTTTCTACTCCCTCTATACTGTGAGTGCACTCAGCCATCTCTCAGGGAAGTGCACTGGAACTGTATAAGAAAGGAGACTGAGAAGCGGCTGTTATCTTGTCGTTACTGACACCCCCATTCACCCTATAAGTCTCTACTTTTTACTCGGCTGATAAAAACCTGTACAGATGATTTCCTGTTTTCGTACCTGGGTGCTGATGGATCTGCTGCCGTCTGTTGCTTCCACTATTAGATCGTAATTTGACTGCTGTTCTGCATCCAGGGCCTTGGCAATGATGAGAACACCACTGCCTTTCTCCACACTATACCACCTGTCTTCATTTCCACCTGTTAATCGCAATATGGACAATATTACATTACGATATTAATGCTTCCAGCAGCAGGACGCATTCTGCATAGGGTTATTTTTTGAATCCTGGCATGCAAAATAAGATTCAAGAAAATTGTTCTGGGAAAGCAGTAACAGAAGGGCTGTGGCATGTCATTAGTAAGATACCTTCTGGTCTACAGTTCAGGTCACAAGTCATCTGAACGATGTGAAATGCTTCTTTAGCAAATGCATCTCCTTGTTCACAGATTCAAGAGAGGGAAAACAGCAAGGTACAAAGAGGACTGAGAGAAGAGACTAAGTCAAGAAAAGAAGATTATTACAGGCTGGTGGTAAGAATATAGGGAAGCGAATGCTACATCCATTTACCCTGAAAGGGCCATATCAATTATCCCAGTGGAGTATTTAAAACGATTACACTGCAACTCTTGCTCTTCGCTGGTTTTAAAGTGAGTGTAGAGAGTGAAATTGATTACCTTTGATATCAAACCAGACAGGCGAGTCAAGAGGCTGTGTGCTGATGACTCCCACCATGTGGCCCACCGGATCACTCTCCATGACAGAAAACTGGAGTGAGGTCTTCTCAAACACTAGTGCCCCTTTAGGTAGTTCAGGTTTTGTAGTCCACTCAATGTGCAAACGACAGATTGATGACTTTTGAGGATGGCCACTATCCAGTGCTTTAATCTGCAAGACAGCAGTGTGCGTCAGGGTGTGCTGTACCAATTTTATGGTTTTTGACTGTGAGAGATGAAGTGTTAGCAATCGCTGGCGAGATCTCAAAGATATAGGCTAAACTATCGTGATTTGGTAATGGAGAAATGAGAGGAAGAAACATACCGTGAGAATATGATATTCCCCTGCAGAGAAAGCCTCTTTGGAGGAGACCAGGCCACTTTGGGGCTCGATCAAGAATTTTCTATACTCATCACCGTGCTCTATGGTATATGAGATCTCAGAATGAGGACTCTCATCTCTGTCATGAGCAATGACGCGATAAATCAGCTCCTTTTCCACAGTCCTCGTCCGCTCCACTACCTTGATTTTATAGACCTTCTCAAGGAATTGAGGAGCATTGTCATTCTCATCCTGCACCTTCACTACCACGTGCACAACTGTAGACATGGCTGGACTGCCATTGTCAGAAATAGTCACCTATTAGGAGGAAATGAGGATCAACTTGAAAGACCAATCAGAATTTCTAGACCAGTCAGAGTGTGAACAACGGAGTTAACAGCTTTAAAGATAGATGAGAACATTTCTAGGGAGTTTCACATGGCAGAACATCTGAGATATTTATATTACCAGTAATGACTGTATAATCTCTGCATTCTACAAACATCGCTGAACGTCAATGTTTGAATGTTTGAATGTTAAAATTTTTAATCAAGCTGGAAAAACATTTCTCTGTAATTACAGCCCCAGCATCCTCCTATTTATACCACAGCAGTCAATCAACAAATTGGTAGAATAAAGTTGAATGCAGAAAAATGCTTCTTGGAAGGTTATTTTCAAAGCAAGTGATGAATATTAGGGGCAAAAACTGCATCAACTTACTTCAAGTGTGTGCTCTTCTTGCTCTTCACGGTCCAGTTTTTGAGAGGTTGTTGTCAACAAGCCTGTGTTTTATATATATATTT
>JAOXYF010000010.1:14794466-14815167 GCA_028565775.1 Sternarchorhynchus goeldii
TATAATATAATATAATATAATATAATATAATATAATTATGTTTTTATATAAACAATATTCAGTAGTATGATATTCAGGTCATGGTTTTAGTAAATATAATTAAAATATTTAACCAAGTGTCAAACAGGACTGTAATATTTTTGACTGCTATGGCTACATATGAAAGGTCATGAAAACAGTACATAAAAGCATTTCAGCGAAAGCTGGTCACTCACCACTCGTTTTATCAATGGTGAACACTCCGAGGCCTGAACCATCCTGTATAGCATAGCGTACCTCCCCATCTCTTCCTTCATCCTTATCATGTGCAGTCACTTTCATTACAGAAGATCCGAGAGGGGCATCCTCCCTCACAGCTCCCCAGGCCACAAAGAAGGGGAAACACGGCCGATGCAAATTCTCATTGACGTCCACTATCTCCACTTCAATGAAGCACATTGAGGACAAAGAGACAGGATTTCCCCTGTCTCTAGCCTTTGCTGTTAAGTTATAGACCTGTTTCTTCTCAAAGTCAAGGGTCTGAAAGAGGTACACAGCTCCACTCACTTTATCCACATGAAATATCCCATCCGCATCATCAGTCAGACTGTATCTGACTTGCCCTGACTGACCCAAGTCAGGGTCATGTGCCTCCAGCCACAGGACCAAGGTGCCCTCTGGAATATCCTCCCTCACCCTCACATGGTAATAGAGAGGCAAAAAGGTAGGAGCATTGTCATTTACATCTTCTAATATGATGTTAAGAATGACAGAAGATATCAGCTGAGGCTCGTCAGCTGCTGTGTCGTGAGCAGCAACCTTCAAAGCAAAGGATGGGACTGCCTCTCTGTCCAGTGGGCTTTGAACTGTTACTAACCCTGTCTCCTCGTTTATTCTGAATGTGTCTGTTTTGGTCAGAAAGGAGTAGCTAACCTTCCCATTGATCCCCAAATCCTTATCTATGGCCTCTAGCTGAATGATATCTGTTTCCACAGCACTGTCCTCTCTAACATTCACCGAATACTCATTCTGTAAGAACTCTGGGCTATTATCATTGACATCCAGAACATTGATCTCTAAAATATGTGATGAGAACTTTTGTGGTAAACCAAGGTCATACACTGTTATGTTAAGAGTGTAGTGGTCAGTCACTTCTCTATCAAGAGGTTCATTAATTTTAAGCCAGCCAGTATCTGTATCAATCATAAAACAACTGTCAAAGTTTCCCCCTGAGATGACAAAAAGCAATTTCCCATTGAAGCCACTATCATTATCTGCTGCTTTGAGAAGTACTATGCTTGTCCCCACTGGAAGGTCCTCTTTAACCTCTATTAGACTAGGAGTGGAATCTATGAAATTTGGGGAATGGTTGTTATCTAAATGCATGTCTGAAAATTCATCCACATATTGCCTTTCACTGTGTACTTTGGGACCAAAAAACAGCACCCTAGCAAAAGTTCCCAGAAAACTAGATTCCACACAATTAGAATCAATTTCTTTCAAACCACTAACAAAAGATATATTCAGATTCATGGGGAAACTAGATATCTCTCCATCACTAGCCGTTATTTCTAAACTATAAAAAAGCTGCTTTTTTCCATCACTGTCAACTGGTGACTTTTTAAGGGTCAGTACACCAGAATCTGGATCAACATTAAAGAGGCTCTTGTCATTACCAGCGGTAATATAATACAGCACAAGTCCTAAGTCATCTGCATCAATGGCGGATACCACTGTTATTTGTTCACCGACTTGTAAAGATCTTGGCACGGTCACATCGCAGTTGATATTTTCAAAGAGTGGCTGGTTATCATTAAGATTGTTTAGGGTGATTGAGACCACGACTTCTGTTTCCCGGTGGAAAGGAGTGCCCCAATCAGAAGCCCGAACCCTTAGATAGAATTTACTTGGCATTACCTCATAGTCCAAATCCTCAGAAGTGCTTATGACACCACTGAAATAATTGATTGCAAAGGGCTGTTTTTTCACATTGACCATGCTGTAAGTAACATAACCGTTGTCCCCACCGTCGTCATCTCTAGCATGGACGGCTAATATGCTACTACCTATTGGCACATGCTCATCCACACTGGCTTTATATGCAGGCTGATCAAACTTTGGGGCATTGTTGTTCACATCAGTGACATTAACCACTATCTTTGTTACAGCTCGTCTATCGCTAGTAATTACATCAAACTCGTACTGGCTAATGTGCTCTGCCCGGAGAGGTTCCACAGTGCTTATGAGGCCAGTGTTTGGATTTATAGTAAATGGGTTCCTGTGCTGTTCAATTTTATATTCTATTAAATAGTTTTTATTTGCATGCTGTGGCACAGCTCTGACCTTGACAACTGGAGAGTGTGGAGGAGCAAACTCACTAACAATAACTCTGTAGATACCTTTTTCAAACTTAAACTTGCTTTCATATGGGGGTTTCACCTTTACAATTACTGGTGCAGAAAACCTAGGTGGATTTCCCTTATCCTTGGCCTGCAAGGTAAGGTTATATCCAAAGTTATATCCCTCCCATACCACCTCTTTGATGGCTTTGATCTTGTATTCCTTGTTTTGAGGGCTTATTCCAATGGCCTTAAACTGCTGGAATGGATCCCCAGCTACTATGCTCAAAGAGGCTATCTCCCCATTCTGCCCTTCATCATCATCTTCAACAGTCACAAAAGCATAGCTTGGATCCTGGGTAGAGTTCCACGGAGTTAAAGGAACAGCCGTGGCAACAGGCGAATGGTTGTTGGACTGCAATACCTGCACCGTCAGTTTTGCTGTACTGCTGACTCCGGCGCTCCCGTGGAGTTGCATGCCTCTGTCCACAGCAAGCACATCAATCTCATACCGCGACACATCTAGGTAATCCAGCTTGCCGGTCAAAGTTATGACACCACTTGTAGGATGGATTGTGAACACAGCAGTCCACTCTTTGAAGCTGAAATAATATTCTCCGTTTGTTCCGATGTCAGCATCTGTTACTGAGACCTTTCCAATGCTGGTACGTATGGCCGTGCTTTCAGGTACAGTAATGCTATAGGACGTTGGTGAAAACAGAGGTCTGAGATCATTTGTGTCCAGAATTTGCAGTTTAACTTGTGTTTGTGCCACTGCACCTGAGTGCCTTTCAATGGCTTGTACAGTAAATAAGTACTGGTCATTTTCTTCCCTGTTGAGTGTGGCAGAACTCCCCCCTTTTGTCCTTATTCGCAGGAAACTGAAGTCACCCAAAACATACTTCTCAGCTTTGAACAGCTTCTCGTGGTCCCCAGATTCTATTCTGTACGATATATCCCAGGACTGGTCCTTTATGAAAATGCCCATTTTAATGGGGCATTCAACAAAGGTTTTTGGAATTGAATTCTCAAATATTGTTGCATTATAGAGAGAATGTGTAAACTTTAAAGTGTGCTGGGTCCCTGTGCAAGCCCAGACTAAGAGCAATAGGAAATGATTACAGAATTTATCCATGCTGACACAAGACATAGGCTCACTGAAATAGAGTAGAGAATATAATCAGTTGTCAAAGACGGATAGGCTTCTTGCATTTGACTGAAGTCCCCAATATAAATTCTTTTGCAGTTTGATACTAATAAACATTCATTATTCATTCACTTACATGTTTTGTAATAAAATGGATTATTTTAGCTATTTTAAAATAACATTGCGTTGTGTGGCAGGTTAACCTAAAATGTCTTAATTACATTGTCATGTTATTGGTGCAGCAGATTGCAAAAGACTCGTAAGGTTTCTTAATTCAAGTTTAAATCTTCACTGACTTAACATATGCAAACTATACGACCTGATCGTCTTGACACGTTTTAACTTTAAAACCGAAATAATGACTAGCGCAACTGGCTTTACTTCTCATAATTTGTTGTAACAGTTTACAAGAATGCCAATATCATCCTGAGTTTTAAGACAGCATTACGCATACATATAAAAAAAAACGTACACTATAAAGTGTTGGTTAGACTGCTCTATTGTAACGATACGTTCTTCTGAAATTACGCAGTTACTCACCATATCAACCAAGAAATGTACTCCACACAAGAGTTTAATTAACTTATGAGCAGAAAACTGTCAACAGTTCGCGTGTACAAATTCCTCAAAAGTCCTCTACTATCTTTTCTCTGTCCCAATGTATTACCCAGTGCGCGCAAATAACATCGACCGTCCACTTGCGTACTCTCTAAATCAGCGGTGCTCGCTCACCGTTTTTCCTCTGAAGGCATGGATTGCAATTCCTTTTGTGATGTCATCAATCTCTGATTCCTTTTCGCTAAACCTGATATGACAATCAAACTGACGCTTCTGTAATGTGATGAATAATTGGACAGACTGTTATGCGCCTCCACTCGCGCCCTGTTACACGTCTGTATTTTCGCCACATCTTCACCTTCCTCTTTGTAAGTTATCCGTTACTAAATGGAGAAGATAACTGACACCGAATAAATTCGAAGTTACAATTTAAAAAGAGCTTTCTTCTGACATTGTCATTTATCATAAGCTTTAAAATAAAATGTCATTATTTTGGCTAAATCATGGTGTAAATCACGGAGAAAGGTATACAGTAGACGTGGTTCTGTGGTTTTGTAGATTTATCCAGCATTACCAAAATAATATTTTCGTAAATTGGATGATATCTTACATTCCAGTTAAAGTGGTAAAAGGAAGAAGAGCAAACTGACATTGTCATCTTTTTTATTTGTAATTGAGCATTATTTGTGTATTTATTTTGCAGTAATAGCTACTATTCCACTTCTTAAATTGATATTATTGATATTGTGATATTGTTTTTACTTGTAAATGTTCAGTGCATGTGATATGATTATATTTGGTAAAACAGCAAATATATATATATTTCTGCAATACTGTGCAATCAAAAATTGTTAAGAAATTGCAATGCATCACCCATATGAAACGTCTCACCCATATGAAACGCCTCACCCATATGAAACGTCTCACCCATATGAAACGCCTCACCCATATGAAACGTCTCAACCATATGAAACGCCTCACCCATATGAAATGTAAAGTTAGTATCTGTCTGTAAATGCTTTATTCTGGCAGAAAATTGAGCCTAATGTCCATTTTTTGTTTTAAGTATATTTAACTTTAACATATTTGCACATTATATTTAGTTTTAAGTTTATTAACATTTTTTCTTCAAAATCATTAAAATCAATTAACTTCAATTTCATTTTGTACAATAGGACATGATCTTTGAATATTAAATTAGAAATGTTAATGGTGTTTACTGATTGTTTTCACTGTGATCCATTTCAAGACCATTGACTGAAAAATCATTTTCGTCTTGGACATTAGCTATACAGAAGGGAATGCTGTAATGATGTGGGCGTGGTCAATCAACCTGGCACTGACTACTGTAAATCCCAGGGAAATAATTTTCAAGCAGGATTTCCATGTTTACGTTTGTAAAGTCATGTAATAGAGCCTAGTGTTTGCAAAAAAAAATGCTGTCTTGTCTGGAAAGGGGGGAGGGGGTGGCAGAAAGAAAGATTCTATTTCAGATATACATCTGGCACCCTTATGAGAAGTGCCGTGATATGTCTGCTGAAAAAAAAACAAGTTGACAGTCTATCTGAGGGTAACTGTTTCTGAAAAGATTACTAGTTGTTTCCAGCGTGCTGCACAATTTTATTTGTTAAGACATTCATTTGTTAGCCTGCTCGTTTTTCCCTGATTCAAAGAGAATGATATGGAAAGAAATCTGTAAAATGTAATGTAATCTCATGTAATGAGATGGACACCAAAAAATCTGTAACATGTAATGTAATAACATGTAACGAGATGGACACCAAAAAATCTGTAACATGTAATGTAATCTCATGTAACGAGATGGACACCAAAAAATTAGCAAACTGTTAAACTGTTGACTCAGTTTAAGCTTGGAAGAGTCTGATAGCATTTGTAGACCAAACCTTAAGGTATGAACTTAATTATTTTCTCAGGTTAACCACTCATTACACCAATTTCAATGGGCAGAAGTGAAAATTCCCCTCTGAGGAAATCATGTGGGAAAGAGCTCACTGGATTTTGTCCATGGCTTATACTGCCTCTGTCCAAATGTCTATATATCCTTAGCAAGAATAAGCATTAGTGCCATTTTCGCAGACATTCTGTATTACAAGATGTCCAACACAGCATTTGGTGTATCAATAGCACTGTTTATGATCATTACGGTGGCTTTTGTGAAACTGATCATCGGTACCTTACAGCTGATGTTCCATGACTCCTAACCCTACTGGCACTGGTGTTGCAAATCCAAAAGGTGGTGTGCAGCTTGGCAGATATAATCAGGGCCCTGAACAATATTGAACAAGTTGCCACACAGACTCTCCCGACTGAGGGTTCTCAAAAACTCTTAACATGTTAACATCACGTCTTAACATGCCATTTGTATTCATCCCAATGGGGCGAAGACAGAAAAGAGCAAAGACTTAAGCCTCTTCTCCATGCATTTTCCTCAAATTTTTATAAACCATATATGCTGCATCTTCTATGTAATATAACCTGCTCTCCTGATATAAAGTCCTCTCAGCACACTCATAGCCGAACATTATCTGAAGGCTCCCCTGGAAAATGCTGAGCACAAAGGAGGATAGCAAAAGGATTATGACAATATTCAGATCTCCTCAATCTTCTCATTTGTTTCCCTCAAATTATACCACAGCCTGAACAGAGCACTTAGTACACACAAGAGTCAGAGAAAATGTATGGTTTAACTCTGTTTGGTCTTCAATCAATAACCAACATAAAATATGTATGTCTGAAAGAAACGTTTGTTTTATTTATCATTACACAGTTCTTTTTTTCAATTTAATCCTATTAACAAGTCTTCAATAAAAAAATAGTATTATTTCTGATTTGTAGTCATTTTCAGATCTCTTCAGTTTAAATCCTGAATAAAAATGTACATTTTTAAATCATTGTTTTATACCTGTATGGAGAAAATGAGTATGAACACACATACAAAGACACAAACATATACATACATACATACATACATACATACATACATACATACATACATACATACACGCAAACACACAAATATTTAACAATCTTAGATTACATTACAAACAACCATGAATAGAGAAACAGCACTATTGCCATCTGAAGGCACCTATATAGTTGAGAGAATGTTCAATAACACACTTATATAGTTTGGATTCCATCATGGAAGTATAAAGTAGCCTTGTTACACAATGCTGCACTTTATACTATGCTGTAATTAATATAATTACACTACAACTGGTAATGTTACATAAAGTAATGTGACATGAAGTAACGTAACATGAAGTAATACCAACTCTGGTTCATACTGCCTGTATTCCAGATGCTACTGGAAAGCTGGAACCTACTTTGTGTTACACGTTCACTATGAACAACCTACCTATGAATAACACATCGCATGTTGGTTTTGTCATATTATAATATAGGTTCAAAGGAGACATGCAACATATTGGTGAGGGAAATCAACTTTATGTGATAATTATGTGGTTCTTACAGCATGATTTGCTGTCTTATCTGTGGAGACTGGGAGATGTGGAAAAAGATGAAAGTGAGGACTGAAGCTTGTGTGGGAGGACAGAATAGCAGTGAACACTGAAGCATAGCAGGTGACGGTGAATAGTCTTAAATTATTTATTAAATCTTTTGAAATCGGGTTTTACAAGTTATGATATGTAAGGTAGGGCACCTGGTGTACTTTAGCACCTGTCTCGCACTAGTCGTTTCATACATGTATTTCAGATGTATACATGTTCATTCTTCACTCTTCATTTTTCAATCTTCAATCTTCAATCCAATTCTGACCCGGTTCCACTGCGCTAAATCTTTATATTGACACATCACTAATTTATGGTTAAATGTTATTTTGTATTTCCTGAAAATTACGTTTTCAGTCTTCAATGTTATCTGTTTTTGCATTTGTTCATATAGGATAAAGGAACTATACCCTTTGTCAGATAAATAGGTAATATCAGAACATTTTTGTAGGGAGAATATTTGCAGAATTCTGTTAGCTGACTCATGGCTCAGGAGCTAAGAAGGGTTCAGCTAAACGTTCCTTCACATTCAGCAAATTACACTGCTCAGGAAAGAGGAAAACACGATTATGTGTTTCGGTGCATGCTTGGAAAAATGGCAGCACTGGCCAAACTATTTATGGCGATTTTTTTTCATGGGTTGTATATAGGTCAGATTTAGTTAACGTCTTCTCCTCAGATTAGCCACGCTTAGAGATTAACTGATGGAACTATGTACTGCACAGTTTACTCTTTACTGTTTTCTTTAGTGTAAACATGCACCAGCCTAGCTATCTTGTGCTTTGACAGTGCCATTTACTTCACAATTCTGAAGTCTCTCTGTTTCCATGCATTTCTGAAATTGCACCACCAGTCGTTTGGAGTAACGTAAGCAAAACTATGAATACATGCCTTAACAGTGGACCCCATGTTGTTGTTATTCCAGTGTAATTTGCTGTGTACTTTACAGCTGTGCCTTTTTCACTCACTACCCAGGAAGCTTGTAGCACCTGCAGAGGGCAGATTAGAGAAGATTTATCGGGAAGGGACAAAAAAAAGTAACGGATTGCCATTGATTTGCATTCAGGTTATCATTTAATCTTGTTTACTGCAGCATCCACTGCTGTTGTATCACTGGTAGTAAAGGTGCAGAAAGGGGTCCATTGTGAATCGGAACTGCTTGCCCAACTATGTTCTAGCATCACTATGGTAACTTATGAGCTTCATTCTGACAGATTTGTGTGGCACTTACAAACCCAGTACTTTTACATGCAGTTAAAGACGGGTTGGAACTATTGACTGAAAGAAGTTGTGGGCACTGTTGTTTTTTTTTCTCTTTTTAATGATCGCCATTAGCAATAATCTATAAATGGCCTTGTTTGTTAAGAATTAAACCTGAACTTTTAACAGCACACCTCTTGGGTTTTGCATCCAGAATCTTAGGATCACACATGCCAACAGTGTTTTGCTATTTCATACAGCAATACTTCTCCAAGGCAATTCTTATAAAGTATTGGCAGAGGTGCTGGGGATCTGTAGTGCCCACTGCCCCTCCCTTCAATACTGCCTTGTGCTGATATAATGCATCTGTGCCAAGGCACTACAAAGACAATAAGCTGTTGTGGACCAGTGGTTAGAGAAATTGACTAATAAATGAATGACTTTTAGCTTGTACAAAGAGAAAACAGCATTATACTACCAATCAAAGCCAATGTTGTGATGACCCCATCCCACCCCATCCCAAAAAAAAAATGAATATAAACTTTTATCTGTTTGTTTTGTGCCTGTGCAACTCTAGTGTAATTTAAAAACAGGGGCCAAAATAGGAGTTCCAAATCGCAAAGGTAGGAAATTAAATTCTTTCAGTGACATGGTGACATTTTCCACATGGTAAACTGTTAAAACACGTAATTGTTCAATGTACAATTAAACATTAAGGTCTTAAGGATTAAAAATTAAAATCACTTTGTTTAAACAACTATTTGAAAGTAACAGATTGAGGGAGTGGGGGTTATATACAACAGTATATAATAAGCTCAGATGGTGTGGCCATGCCCAAGTGATCCTCATGTCTGAAACCTGCTTGACAGCATGTGATATCAAAACATGTCAACATAAAGATGTCCTTGAGCTGGCATTTTAGTCATGGACAATTTAGTGAGCAACGATGGGTACATGCTAAGTAATTACATCACAGCAAATACTCTCCACTGTGCCCTCAGCAGAACTACCTCAATCAGAGCTGTCATGCCTGCTTGGACGAGCTCCGGCACAAGAACTGTTTCTGATCACTTCTACATCATCTTTCAAAGCCCCAGATAAAGAAACTTCCTATAAAGATCCAAAAAAGAGGCACCTTGAAGCCTTCTGTAAAGCACACAAATGGGCGTTTTACACCTTTAAAGAAAATGTGATGCACTTTTGGATAACGACTTGTAGAAATATTGTTGAAAATGTTATTTATGGAAATAATATATAAGCCTTTAAAACCAGTTTTGTCCACTTCTAGTGAACAAAAGCCAGCAGCCTATATGTCTTAGTAGCTGAAGCACTATGTTGCTTTCTTCTAGGCTCCAGAGCATCTGCTGTGCTAAATGGTAACAACATCACAGAGGCATTAGGACCCTGCGGGGGTTTTCAATTCTGTGCCCATGGTGTCGCTAACATCTCACTGGCGGGTCACCGAATGCTGTCGCACAGCCCAACACAAACACAGCTGGATCTCTGCCAATGGAGCATCATGTCCTCTCCACTAAGGCCCACCCAGCTGCGAGACGCATGCTTTTACACCACATAGGTCCAGGCAAGGGCCCTGTGCCACACCCAGGCAAAGCTTCTACGCACGGTTGCCAACCCTGAAAGACACCCCGTCAGCTCTCTGGAGGCAGTGAGTGACTGAATATGAGCCAAATGTGGATGGCGATGAATTTGATTACCGTACTTCCGCTGCGTTCTGATCGATGCGACTCCTACGTGGGGGCATCATCACTTGCAGAGGACAGACCTTCATCTGCCACATTACAGCAGAAGCTTTGAGCTTTTCAAGTTCAGATTAGCATATTAAAATAATGCGATTGGTGTTTTTTGAAAACACAGTGGAATTGATACTCTTCCAGTGAGTCTCTCCAAGTCTTGTAACACTGTACATTTTGCGTTTGTGTCTGTGCATAAAATTGCAGTGATTATTTGAAATGGTTTTGTTTTTGGTTTTGCTATTCATTGAATTCTAATGTTATGCACAGATTTAACATTGAATATAGCTGCATGAAAAGATATTTTTTGCAATGATATCTACAGTTAAGCTGCTGTTTAAAAAAAATTGGATGTAACCAGCATTGGGTAAGGACCAATAACCCAGAACTACTGTAGATCAGAACAAAAATCACACCATGTTCTTTGTCTGGAGGGAGGTGACATTGCTTGAGTCAGTTTTTATGACTCTGATTTCAGAAGTTTGTGTGTAGGTTTCAGTTAGGTACACACTGTTGAGGGCTTTGTGGTACACAGTGATATTAAACAGCCAAACCTGATGGCCACCTGCAGCAGTGCTACATTACTACATTATCACGGCATTCAACACCAGCTAGCGCAGTAACAATATAACCCCTATGGCTCTGTCATCACTTTAATGAGATGCTAATAACCCTTATTAGCCTATAATTATGCAAAGTGTGCCAAGCATTCACAAGCAGAAATCATGATTACCGGTGTCAAGTCAAGACAAAATTGGCATGCTAACCTTTAATCTAACAAGCAAACCAATGCATTATGAATTACAACTGCTAGCATATTTTAAACCACAGAAGTGACAAGGTAATACAATTTTGTGCAACCATAAATATTTTGTCGTTTATGGAGATGCACGCTAAGGGTTTGTCCGTAAGATTTCACATGGGCCCTTAATTCAGTGGTTTCAGCTGAACTCCAATGTCCTGGCATCCACCAGTTATCTCGTAACTTTATTCCCCAGTCTGTGGTTGGAGCAGGTCTCCCAAAGGAGCAAGACTTGTCAGCGGGCTTACGCTGACATACTTGATCACATGTCTTTTTCAGTGGTAGACCTCAGACAGTCTGTGCAGCTATTTTAGGCATTTTTGATCAAAAGAGAGTGATGTAATTCTTACACATAGTGGGATGATATTGGAGAAAACTCAGCTTCTTGTAATACTGTCAAAATAATGTTGCCCTAAAAACTATAAACTACGTCAGAACTAATTATCAAACTCCTGTCAGTATTTATTCTTCTTGTCCATAACCATTCGAAGGCACAGTCATATTGCTTGTACCAAACATTAAGCTCCTATGCAAATGGGTGTCATTAAGCAACTGTTACAATTCTTGAGCAGGGTTTTAGGCTACTTTACCCACCTCTATCAATGGACTGCAAAGACTAGTAATTCTCCCATTCAGAAATACCCTCTCACCAACCTCCGCTGGCTGGCTCCTGAGGTACAATGGAAAGGGGAAACTAAAGCATTCAGTACAGGAGTCATCTATTCCTCCAGAATGGGATCACAGTGCATTTTGATTTCCAGCCCATCGTCATGAATAACCTGGAATGGAAAGCAACGCTTTGTTTATTAGTTTTATTCAAAATGTCAGGAAATTAAAAATAACTTTATAGGGGGGAGAATAGCAGTCAACTACTTAAGGCAAAGCTTTCAGATAAGGCTGTCAATCCAGAATATCAGCTTTGCCATCCTTGTGCTGTGTTCTTGCACTGTTCATTTGCATGCGCTCTCATCTCAGAGGGAACAAGAGAGAACCCCAGGGCCTGAGGCCCACCATCTGTCTCTCCATGAAGGTGCCATACTTCCCATTCCTACAGTTCCGTGCTGCGCACAGTACTGCCGTACAAGAGAACACCTGCACTCATTCATCCACCTCTACATAAAAGAGCGAATCGCATGTCTGTTCACAGATCTCTGGTGATTCACACACTGTTGAGCCAACTGTTCAGTTTGGGGTATTATTTAGTCGGCACAAATGTGATTATGTGATGATCAGAACTTACTGGCATGCGCCTGGCTTTCTTTATGCGTCTGAATCGGCACGCATATTTACGGGTGAACACATATGAATCCACTTGGAGCGCAGCATGTTCTGATTCAGAAAATATGATTTTGCTTGTTGTTAAAAATGAGATCTATTGGAAACTGGAGTCTGATTTTATTCAAGTAAAAACCTTTTTCATTTGGGCTTCTCTACATTTTGGGAAAGCTAAATGTATGACCACGTGCAACCAAAAATAGCTTGTAGACAGTGGTAAAAATATTTTGGGTGGCCTAATGGAACAGGATGTGACTATGAACAATCAAGCAGTTCCTCCCGCATATTTTAGGAGCTTTTTTTAGCCTAGTTCTCATTGTGGATAGCTTCTTAGTGCATGTTCTGGGACTTTTATTTGTGCTTGCTTGGTGTGCTTGCTGAAAGCATTAACAATAGTGTGTTAATGTATTTCAAAAAACATTGAACTACACCTGGGAACTTCTGTGATACAGAAGCCCCCTTGGATACTGTGAAGTATTGTTTATTTAGTCATTAACCCGATTGTAAGTCACATTTTCAACTTGTAAAAATGCACTAGTATTTATTTAGATGTCCTGATGAAACTCAAATGATCAATTAATTTTTTATGATAATGAAATAGTATTGTATGTCAGTTATGACACAGTAACTAAATCGTAATGAAGAGATCAGTACTTAGCAGAAATTACTCACTCTTTCATAGTCAATAGAAGGGAAATTTACTATACTGTGTCTTATTCATTGCAAACAAAGAATTACTTGGTAAACCACAGCTGTTTGTGTAAATTACTTCTAAATTGCATTAACCTAAGTTTACGGGTTATGTCTTTACTACACCGAGGTGATGTGTAGTCAAGAAACTGAGGGTCAAATCCAAAAACAATTACATGCATGGATAATCCATAATGCACTAATTCATAATTCGTGATAATTACATTAGCCCTTTTTTAAATGATTTCACACTTCATTGTACAGCAATAAAAGATAACACTGCCAGTATTCACAAACAGGGTCTTTCTGCTCCTACAGGACATCACTGTGATACTAATAATGACCGCATTATTGGTATTTATTGTTTTACCCCAAAATCATTCCAGCTTGTTGTTAAACTAGAACTGTAACTGACGTCGTGGACAAAGCCCTGAGATGTTTTACTAAACAATTTCTCATTCATTTAACAAGTCATTATTGCACTAGAGGTTTTGGATTGACAGTGCTAACATCCCAACCTGTTGTTCAAACCTTTCCTCCAATTTTGGAAGCACTTTACTGGATTCACTGCTCTGTGAAGCACGTGAAGCCCAGTGCTTTCAGCAGCTGTAGTCTCAGATTAGTATCTGTCAGTGGCACCTTCAGACAGTGATAGATTAATGCTTCCCTATCTCAACAGCTGAAAGAGCTTTACCAGGGGTGAAGTTTCTACCCAGGTCTGACAGAAACTTTCATTAAGTCCACATCCATACATCTTGTGTCAGTGGGGGACAATGATCGAGAGTCAAACTGATACAATATTCTCTTTTCTATTTTTGTCTGTGCAGGAGAAACGGCATAAATCAATGATTCATCCACTCATCAATTTTCTAATATCCTGTGTATTAAAGCCTGAAATTACTATGTATAGAATTATTCAGCAAGTATTATATGGTGGCCCAATGTGAAAAGCATGTGCGCTTCATCAGTACACATCACACAAATGAATTAGGTTATCAAGTGAAAAACTCTAAAGCAGCTGGCTTTGTTATAACATTGCAGATTCATAAGATGCGGTTGCATATCTCACATTAGGAGGCTGGACCTTAATCATTGCTCCGGAGCTTGAGGTTTAAGGTTAATCACTACCTTGATTACCTGTCATTGTTGTGTTTTCTGACAGATACCAGTGAAATGTGATTAGGTTGATTAACTAGGAAACATGTTTTGCAATTACGCATGAGTATGAATAACTGATGTGCAATGTGCCTCTACTGCAGACAGCGCTCCTGTAGGCCACGGTTTTAGAACATTATCATCATCATGTTTCAATCCAGAACCGAACCAAAAGCAGCTTCACCAGAGACATGCACAACTTTTGTGAAACGGTACAGCTTGCTACTCTGTTAGTTTTTTTTGTTTGTTTTTCTTGTGCCTGTGGTTTTTAAGCGGTCATGTATTTGAGAAGCATTCTTGTACATTCAAATTGAATGTCCAGCCAATAGAATTCCTTTGGAGGTGGGGTTTAGTTTGCATTTGTTGACTAAACATAAACACCTGTGTTTGTGTCTCATAACTTGGAATGTATATACCTCTTATGTGTACCTTCATTTCGTTTATGTCCTGAAGAAGGCATTAACTTATACATGTGAGCATTTTACAGTCCAGTTAGAACATGTACGATACAATAAAGTTATCTGAATACAGCGTCTGCTTTGGACTGAAGGGGGGGGGGGGGTTGTTTCTTTTTTTCATTTAATTTTTTCATTGAATAGCACCCGATTATAATTACATTTAAAATAAAGGTTCTCCACTATAAAACACACCTAAAACAATTCTTCTAAAATATACCTTGTTACTTTGAAGAAATTATTCTCATTCAAAGCTTTCACATTCAAAGGTGCCAACATATCCAGGTGGTTATGAAGACAGGGATAAAGCTCTGTTACCATATTGAAGAAGCTGATAGTGCTTCATCTGTTTGGCTCCTGAAAAGCCCTGTAGTGCAAATCCATTACCTTCTATCTCAGACAGGAGGAACCATACACCCAGCTGCAGCAGCAAACATCTGACCCAAAAAAAAGGAAAAAATATGAATCATATTTTTGATGGTAAAGACAAAGACAAATCTGAGTTCTTGTTTTATTTCTGAAATAAGCACAAGAGGTTAAACCCAATGCAGACTGATTGATTTTTGCACTTTCCTCTGTATACTGAAACAATGTGCAAATAGCCTGACTTTATTGTTGAGTTCTTTTTCATGACCCCTTGGGGATAGGTTTTAAAGGTGACCTCTATGGAGAGTAGAACAGGTGAACTGGAGCAGAGTTCTTATAGCGAATTTATTCAATGTTGCATTACCTCACAGTCTAAAGAGGCATAAGACCAAACAACAACATAAAACAACACTCAGTCAAGAGCGTTTGTGCAGCTCGTGACGGCCGGTACCAAGCCTTTGTTCAACAGCAAAAACTACTTTTTGACACTACAGCCAATGACAATTCACACATCTCAGAATCTGAGATGCCAAGCCATTAAGCTTCCACCTGGTGGCAAACGACCGATACCCACTTCCTGCTGGGGTGCACATACCCCCCCCCCCCCCATGGGTCTTTCTCCACAATATCCAAGGGCCAAACAAATGGGAAGCAGCCTGTGATTCGAGGACAACTCTTATTTCCAGTCTATTAAGGATTTGCCCTGTGGGCTGGTTCTGAGATTGAAGGGAAAGGTCTTGTAGCAACCAGTGGCAGGATTGCTCATGCCCACAAAGCTAAACAGCCAATGTGACTTGACAACTCATTTGGTGCATTTAAATGTTAAGGTTTCTCTTGTGTGTGTGTGTGTGTGTGTGTGTGTGTGTGTGCGGGTTTTTGCATGTAAACATGCATGCCTTTTTGGTGTGAAAGTTTGTGTTAATGGATGAAGAGAGGGAATGTGAATACTCTCTACCCCCTCTGAGACTTTTGTCTGTGTTGCTGGAGATAAAGAAGGACAAAATGCCCACCTAGGAGAGTGGAGTGCTTGAATGATGTCAGACCTATGCAGCAGCTCAGATCCTCTAAGCAGCCAGGTAATATTATGGGTTCTTCACTAGCCAGTTCATTTTCTCTGACATGATGTGGCATTATTGCTATAAATCACATTTAATACCTGTTTATAGCTAACCTAATGCTTAAAAACCTCGTCTGAACAGCTTTACTATAACAGCATGTCCAGCATGTTTCAGGTGGTCACCTCATATTGAGTTTCAAAGCCCCTAGAGCCTTGCTGGTTTATGGGTGATATGCACTGTGTATGTCACCCGCACCGAGGAAAGCATAGGGGAGCTTCTCCTTTTCCGTGTTTCAGATAACTTTCCACTATGACCTAATGGATTCTCCTCTCTGAATATAAGAAAGAAAAATCGTGCATGATCTATAATTTGGCATTTTAGTAATGGATGCCAGCACTAAGAATTCAACTGGAAAGCAATCAATAAACAGACATGTCCTAGTCCACCCACCAAACAATAAACAATTTGCCATGTGGGAGCAGGCAGCAATGTCATGGAAAGAGTGGAGCTCAAGAGACTGAAGGCAAATGAAAATACTCCAATACTTCTAAGCTATTAGCCTGCAGTGCTCTACTAGTATATGATTTATTGCTCTGCAAGACAGATGCTTGAATCATTTTCAGCCTAAGCAACACTGCCAATATAGGAACTCTGGTCAGAGATGAATCACCATTCATTGATTGCTGTTATTGAAGTAGATGTTTTGGACTTTAAGTGGGTTCCTTTCAGTGAATGAGGTTGAAAAAGAGCAAGAGATGTTTTTGTCCTACAGATATAAATGCATTACACAGCAGCAATTCACACTGGTTACCATTTTTGATAAGGAATTCAGATGGAATAATATTCTTTTACAAGAAATAAATACAGGTATTTGGCATAAAGAAACTATTTAAAATCAACCTTAAACTCAAGGACAAAAAAACAGCAGACTGATATAAACAAAAATGATTGAAAAAAAATTATCTTTCTCATAAAATGCATGCTGAACACTAGTGTTAAAAATCAATCAATCTTCACACTGCAGCAAATTGCAAAGTGGCTGCACCTTTCATTGTGCGATAACAGAGATTGATTCAGGAGCCATGGGGGCTCAAGGGCGGAGATGTCTGTGTTGGTCCTTATTAGTGGGATCCTCACCATTATCTTGGTGCACTTCACTGGGGAGCAGCTGGAACATGTTAAAAGAAAGTTCTGCAAGCCTCTGAAATAGGGGGAGGGGCCTGACTGTAGAACCAACAAAGAAGTTGTGAACCAATGAGTTGGGAGCTCTTTTCGTTGCCTTTGTTTTGGTTGTTTTTTGCTTTTCATAAATGAAGCTGTACTGATGGACGGATGTGCGTGTTTTCTTGAGCCCTCTGCTTATTTTGGTTGTGTTAAAAAAAAACTAAAAAACAACAACATGGCGGGTATCACCCCTTTCACCACCATGTCACTGTGCTCACTCCTGAGAGGCTGCATTCTGGAGCCTCACTGGGATCACAGCTGGTACATCGACACATCAAAATGTTAGTCTATGGAAACCAATATCACAGCTCCTTAGCCATGCCACGACGCAACAAACGAGCAGAAAGATGTCTTAACTGTTTCGACAAAACCCACGGCATGCAGGCTTTTCCTTTGTTTTTTAACGACCTCAGCTGTCAGACTGAAGCTCCTAAAGGAACAAATGTCCCCCAAAGCCATGCTCTTGCCCTTTCCTGGAGAGAGGCGTTGGTGAATCTGAATGGAAATGCAAGATTACATCACTAGTATAAGCTGGTGGGAAGGCAGTGTCCTGGCATTTCATAGTGAGTCTCAGTCTCACTGGGAAATGTTCCAGTCGTCCACTATGTTTCGTGTTATGAACTGAATTAATAAGAAGGTGCTATGACAAACACAATGGACCATGCAGTTCTATAAAAACAATCAGCCACGGTCAGTTGTTTGTTGTAATGTTATTTGTAAGAAACGGAGTGGTGACATGGTTATTGTTTTGGACACCTTCCTCACTTAATTTGAACTGGAACAATGACTGTGCGGCTGAAGTGTGGAATTCCGTTTTTAATTCAAAGGCATTTTCAGTTACACTGGGTAAATCTTACAGGAATCGCAGGAATTTTTATGCAGTCCTCACATTTTATCCGAGTAGTTAATATGCTTCAGAAGTGCTCCTGTTGCCGTCGGCAACAGAGCACCAACAAAAACAAGCAAGTCAGTTGCAGCTCATGACACCATGCTCCTCAGACAAAGCTTTCTATTACAAGCTATTCGTTTTTTTCCTCCTTCCGCACGTTCCACATTCCATCACTCTTGCAGAAGTTCGTCTTCATTCTGCCTGCAAGACTGCCCATAATTCTGCAGGCTCCTGTGATGCACAGGCATCAGTTCTTTGGCGCCTGGCTTTCACCCTCATAAACCTGCTTCGTACCTACACTCGACATATTAGGTGCACTTACCTTGAAACTGAATTTTATACGTTTCTGTCTCCAGGACGTGTGCTGATATTATCTGGCTAGCGCACTATTTTTGCCGCAGCATTATCACTGACAGCAGTGGTCAGGAAATGAGCACTGATGAAGCACTACAACATGGACAATACAAACTGTTCTTGAGAACAGATGGGTTGTATATTCTGCCCATACATGCAGAAAGTTTGGCTCATAATATGTGTGGATGTTGAGGGCTTCTGGCAGTTCGGATAAACATTTTAGGCTTTCCTAGTATATTCTTTTTTATGGTAATTTGGTAAACACACAGTTAGACATAACCATTTTATAAGATGAGGATATTCTAATTATAACCATTAAATGTATTCATGTAATGTTTGAGTTAATTGCTTTACACCTCATTTAGGAATTCATTTTTAATGTTTAATGTGAAAGACTTTTACTTTAGTTTTACACTTGTTATCTAATTATCTATTTTGTAGTCATGCAGATGCTTCTGACCTCGATGCCAAATAATCAGGATAAACAAGATGCTATCTGACATCACTTCACACTGACAGGCATTTGTGTTGGATGTATACATTATCCATCATGATTTGTTATACACCAGGTTTTGATGATTGAAGGCTTTATCTTTGGCAGCATCCTGCATCCAAGGGAAGAAATCAAGGAGAAAAAGGCAATAAGCCACACCAGTAAATCTGTTAGATAGAAACACCAAATCAAGTTAACTGAAGAGCAATATCATATATGAAGCTACTGATGGCATATGATGCTCTAAAGTATATATCTAATGGTAAAATCAAAAATATGTGAAATATAACAGCTATTATAAATCTAATTTCCAAGTGCAACTGTAGTAAGCATTTACAAAGGGTGATATTTGTTGAAAAGCCCTTAAAGGCACAGAGAAAGAAAACTACAGAAAGCAAATGTAGCTCTGTTTGAAACATTGCACTTTTTATAACATTTATAACGTTGCACTTCATAGCAACTATGATTAAACTGAATTATCCGTATTAAAAAACAAGAAATTCACTTGGCTCTTTATTATTTCAAAGAAATGTACAACTGAGCTTGAAATTCTGTTTATGTATATGAGATAAAAACTCAGTTTTCAGTGTCTTTGCAAAGTACCATTTTCACAACTAAAGAGTGCCTGGCTTCCCTACAAGGTGGGAAGACTCCATTTGTCTTGTCATGAGTTTACACCTGCGGCGGCTCTGTCCTCAATGTACCTCTGGCTTACATATCTCTACACTAGGTGAATGCTCCAAGCTCCAGAGCAGTGGTCTTCTGCCTTAGAAGATAAACTCTATCAAAGGACATAATCAGTGGGAAGTGTTTAATTAATGGAGGATCCTCGCTTTGCCAAGTGGCTTAGCAGCTTTTATCTCCCAAGTGTGAAAGACTCATAACTCAAACTCTCTTTTGCAATCCCCTAACCCTCTGCAAAGGCTAGTATTCCTGCACTTGTGCACTAGTCTAGTTACTCTATAAAGGAACGTCCCTGCTCATTACAGAATTACGTTCATGCCTGGTATGAAACTGAAAAGCACAGTTAATATGTGAATAGTATTATGTAAATGACTGACTGATCCATTAGTCTTAAATTTTTAGGTAAAAAAAACTGCATTTGGTTCTCAGCTGTGGCGTTTTTGAATTCTTTGAAATGACCTTTAAAAGAATGACACAGTCGGTCTTGAGACAGGGTCTGCTTTCAGGCATTCTGATTTACATTTACAGCATTGCCCTGAGTGATTCACAACAGCGCTTTATTGTTGTGTGCAGGAAAGAAATCCTTAAGCTTGTACATTTAGTTACCTGTTGCATGCTGTTAAAGAAAATACAAATGAAGAAAATGCATATATAAATAAATAGACTGAAAGTTGTGTGTGTTTGTGTGTGTGTGTGTGTGTGTGTGTGTGTGTGTGTGTGTGTGTGTGTGTGTGTGTGTGTGTGAGAGA
>JAOXYF010000010.1:14818925-14836267 GCA_028565775.1 Sternarchorhynchus goeldii
TAAGGCATAACATTTTAAATCTATGATCACATAGGTAATTATCACATAGGTAAGGCATAACATTTTAAATCTATGATCACATAGGTAATTATCACATAGGTAAGGCATAACATTTTAAATCTATGATAACAGGTAATTATCACATAGGTAAGGCATAACATTTTCAATCTAAATACTGTAGAGTAAAATGTGCGTGTATGTAACAACATCTTACAGATGTTTACTTTCAAGCAGATTTTCACGTTTACTGTGATTATGGCGTTATGCACAAACTGTCGTTTCACTTGGCAAAGGTGGGTAACGTGACGAGACAAGTAACATGTAATTTCTCGCAGGTATACTCGAGTGGATTCTTGGCAGAAGGGATGGAATGTGGGTGAGCTTCCTTACTCGCAAAGTCCTGGAGAATGCAACCAGGTTGAATCATCCTCTTTCTGTCACATGTCCCTTTGTCTAAGAGCTGATTCACTGCCTGCCACCAATGTGTAAAAAAAACTTTGTGGTTTTTTTTTTTTACTTTACAGTTACGAAAATGCCAAAAACCAGCTTGCTATGACCAAGCTACTTGCCCCAGCCTACTTCATCTTGGGTGGAAACCACACTGGCCAAGGCTGTGTGATAACCAGAACTAGAGTCAACACACTGGACATCTGGGAGTGAGCTTACATTATCACACTAAAGAAAATTCAACAAACAAAATCAGCATTCCCATTGTCACACAAATAAATCAGCATTCCCATTGTCACACTCAAATAAATCAGCATTCAAATGATCAACTTTCCCCCAAAAAAGTCAACATCACCTTATTGTTAACATTTATGACATTTAAAGGATTGATTTGAGGCTTGGCAGATGGTATGTCCTTGAAACGAACTATGATCACTGGGAAGACCCATTATTTTTGGATGATCGCCGTACACCAGCTATGAAATGCATGAATAAAATCACACAAGCAGTAAGTCATTATACTGAGATTTATACAGATAAATACAAAATGTAGCATTCATGTAAAATAGCTTAATACCAAGTCATGTACTTTATTGGACTAACCACTGAAATCTGTTTTGTCAGAACATTACCTTTCAGACTATATATGATGTTCTTTCAACAAAACCAGTTTTAAACAAGGTGAGGTCACCCAACACCCCCCCCCCACACACACACACACAGCCAAGAACTTTCAAAGATCCCGCCTAGAAAGTGATTTACTTCTTTTTCCAAACAGGACTATATTTGAGTTCCTTTGGTGTGTCTGTTATCTTAAGGTCATACCTGATACTACTCTACTCACTGATTTGTCTTGTGTCACTGTCTAGTTGACCACCTACACTTCACTAATGGAAGTCTCGACTGGTAGACTGGAGTCTTATGTTAGGGCTTGTCCAAACCCATGCACACCCTGGTGACCTGGGGAAGATGGGCAGGTTGACTGTGATGATGGACAAAGGGCCTCTCTGTCATTACCAGGAGAGAAGTCGACATATATTGTGTTGTCATCCCATTGTGAAAATAACCACTGTTAGGAAGTAATTAAGCTTATTGACTTATTGACTTATTGACATGAATCTCCCTCTGGACACAAGGGATTGTACTACCATGGGTGTATTTAAATAGCAAATGTACAGATTTTTAAAATAACTTTTGAACAAAGAAGAATTTACTTTTCCAAATAAGAATACAAAAATGCTGTAATTTAATAAAGTTTTTTATATATAACAGATAAACATGTATATAGCGAGTTTGTTTCTTCTTTGCTGAAATACGTTCTTTGAGCATTGACCAAAAACTAAGTACATCTTAGGAAGTTGGTGAAATGCATAATATTGCTTGTACAGTTGAGAAAGTACAGTGCAAAATCAGTCAAAGATGTCAGTCATTTCCTTCTGTGTATTTACTCGTGGTTTGAGTTGATCATATGAACAGAGCTGTTATAAACCTTTCTTTTGTACCACAAGGACACTTCACAATCAACACACCAGTGAGAAGCAGCAGGCAGTTGCACCCAGAGTTCTCTCAACTGGAAACAGCAGGTCCTTGGGGGACTGTATGAAGATGCCACACAGGGCATCGTGCCATCCATCATTGTGCATGAAGTCATTCACACACACTCATGTCAGAACAGTTTTACCTCTTTATGTTTTTGTACTGTGGGAGGAAATCCACAAAGACATGGAGAGAACATGGAAACTTTACCTACATAGAGACAGAATCCCCCACTTAGAACAAGCCACACAGTTTAACAGCAGTAGTGACTTGCATCTCTATAAAACAGTCATTCAACACACATGTTTCTTGTAAATATCACTATAATCCGTCATGTTTAATAGTGATCATTATTATCAAACAATTTATAAAATTGATTATGTTGATACAAATGGGTTCTTTTCCTGTTCACTTCAGACCATTAACTTGGTTTAATTGTGTTTATTAAAGAGCTCAATACGCCCTTATCCTGTTATCAGAATAAGCAGGAAGCTCAGGACCCTAAGGCCATTTCATTTACATGACCCATTAGTTTCAGGTCCCTTAAAAACATATTTAGACATTTTGAAGTATTTTCATGGGTTTCTGACTTTTATATTTAGCCATTTTTGCTACAAGCCTTAATACAAAGACAATAAAAACTAAATATCAAAGTGTCATCATTCAAAAGGGTAGCATATTTTTTGAGTTTTTATCAGCTTCTATGCAGTTTTAATGCTGTTTTGTCTACTGTTACAGTCAATACCTGTAATCCTTTAATGGAAAAGCCCTTCACAGTTCCAGGTGTTGTGCCCTGCAGTGCCTCCTATATTAATATTATTACATCGATATAATTACTTCCTTTTATTACATCATTGTTAGTTTAAATGCCTTTGTAACAGCCTAGCCTGGATCTGGGCCATCTGTTAGGCCATCTTTGCCCACCAGAGGGAGACGCAGGGCCGTCTCGTTGCAATCACGAGATTAGCAACGCCTGTTCATTTGGCTACTTAAGCTAGCACACAAGGTTCCGTGTTCTTTATCTTTAATGTCCTGGCAAAGGATGAAGGTGGTATTTCATGATTTCTTGCCTCTTGAGCTTCTGTGTAGTTTCGTGTTACACCTGTTCCTCTCGAGTTCCTCTGTCCCTCACCCGACTTCTCCCATCCAGCCTTTAGAGATCCCTCTGGCATTTTTTGACTTGATATTTTCATGCTCTCTTATCTGCTTTGAACCCAGCTTCTTATAGCTGGTGTTGGTTTGTATTTATCTGCAAAACAAAGGCTCTCTCGGTAGTTACATGCCATGTGTTTTATAGCCAAATGTAAAGTAAAATCACCCACAAGTACCACCACTCTTGTACTCTAAAGTCAGTTTACTGATGGAATGGTATGGCCCTCTTTCGTGAACGACTTTGTTGTAACCAATTTATGCTTTTACTACATAATTATGAAGTAAATCTGCTTCTAAAATGTTGTTTATACAAAGAATTATGAACACAACATTGTCTGATGTATGCATTTATAAACATACACATAATAACCAGACATTATACACTGTATAAAGAGGCTGTTGGAAAACAAGACAAACGTACAGTCAGCTGTCTGAAAAGCATTGGTAGTCTAATAAAGTATAATAGTATAGTGTGTGTGTGTGTGTGTGTGTAGGGTTTTCCTAGGTTCTGTAGTCAGTTCAGTGTACTCTGTGGTTCTCCATGTGTTAAACTGCTTCACGCACATTTTTCACACTTTGATTTTATGTGTGTATCAAATCAGGCATTCTCTGCATATCAGCCTTTTTGTACATGTAACTTTATCATTTACTTTAACCATTTCTCTACAATCCTCTAAGAAATCATTTCACTTTGAGGTTCTTTTGCTCTGGCATTTTCTTACATAATTTAGTAAATGAGGAATGTAGTTGAATGATAAGGGTTTTGTGTAGTACAGCAGCAGGGAATGGTGTTGCAAGTCAACAGCTCTCCACATTGGCAGACTGGAGCCATGATGTTTGAACTGACTGGTTTCCACGTATTGGGATTATTCAGGAGCTCTTTGTTGTTGGTATCTGTTCATTTCTCCTGAGTACAGCACATTCTGTCATTCCAGCTTTAAGAGGCTCACAGAACAGACACAGGTGGGAATCTTTGGTACCTAAGTTGGACCACAGGATCTGAAACCTTGGGACAAATTTTGTGCAACATTGTTACAAATTTTTCTCCGATTCATTCTTTAGGTTTTTTGGGGGGGTTTTGTTTTGTTTTGTTTTTTCGTATATTGTCATAGAAACGTTTAAAATGTCATTGTCTTTTGTCGTTTGGATCATTTTGTTTTTCGATACGACTTGCTCTGTAAGTATTATGTACAATTTTTGCACTGGTTTTATCTGCTGATTTATTTATTTGCTTGTTCCTTGTGGTCATATCAAACCATTTCCCTTAAGTCCCATTTTATTAGGTTTTTACCAGTCTAGTAAAACCACTTTATGAAACCATATTATGCTGAGTTCATGCTCACTCAGGTCCTTGAGGAGTGTGAGCAGGAGAGAGACAGGCTCAGCGTTCACTTGAGGAGCATGGAGATCCGTGCCTCGAAGCAGCAGGATATGATCCTCCGGCTGACGAAGCTCAGGCAGCAGTCTCAGCTTCCAGCAAATAAAAGCATCTTTACTGACCTGGGAGACAAACAATACGCAGGTTAAAAGGCACTTTGCGGTCTTTAAGTTGATGGTCTGTGTTTTAGTTTGTATGCACATACCAAAATGCTTTTGTTCTGTGAAGACTGCGCTCAGGTCTTCAATAATGGAAACACAGAGAGTGGGTTTTACATGATAAAACCGCTGAGGAGTCCAACCCAGATCAGAGTGTACTGTGATATGACAGATGGGGGTGGATGGACAGTTTTCCAAAGGCGTTCAGACGGAAGACAGTCTTTTGACAGGTAATAAAAATACTGCATTACTGTCATAAAGAGGATGTATAAGTATGTGTTTGTATGTACTGTAAATGGAGAACACAGAATTTTGAGTAATGATTATGTTGATGGTTATTCCCCAGGGACTGGAAAGATTACAAAACTGGGTTTGGTGATATGAAATCAGCAAATGGAGAGTTCTGGTTAGGAAATGACAACCTATATTTTCTGACGTCCCAAGGTAACATTATTATTTTACATGTGAATGTAGAAGACATGAGCAGAGGGAGGCGCTTGCTACAAATAAGATTTCTTGGCCTTTAAGTAGAAATGAAAAGCATGTTTTTATGTTGGTATTACACTATGTAGGTGATTACACCTTGAGAATCAACTTGGAGGACTTCGAGGGCAACCACCGTTTTGCCACATACAAAAAGTTCAGCATTGACAATGAAGAGGTAGAGATGTGGAAAACTCAAAATTCTTGAGGGTCCTTGTGCATCTGTTTAGTATGAGTTCAAACACCAAACATGGGGTTGAAGCTCACTGGCAGAACACATACTTTGCATGTCTGAATTGAATCAAGTGATTCTGATGTAGTGTGTAAACATGTGATTTTCTTTTTGAATCCTAACCACAATGTCCCCTGGCTGTTTTAGAACCATTACCAGCTTAAGTTTGGTGGCTACATGGGTAATGCTGGAGACTCACTGTCAGGCAGCTTCCACCCTGAGGTGCAGTGGTGGGCCAGTCATCAAGGGATGAAGTTCAGCACACGAGATAAGGACCATGATCGCTACGACCGCAACTGTGCTCTTGAAGACAAGGGCGGCTGGTGGTTCAACAGGTCTCTGATCCAGAACCTCTGATGCATTTTTGGATACAGTTATTTTTTAAGCCAGTAGAAAGATAATGTGTTGGATATAGATAGCGTTGTAATTTCCATGTTAAAAGTCATGTAAGTCAACAAAATAATTGGTAATTTTTGGTTTGTTAACCAGATTATTTATCATGTTTATTTGCTTTAGTAATTTTACTATTTAAAAAAGCATTGGCTTGAAAGAGATGCTGAATGAGCAACGTTTAAAAAACATTCACACTCAATTCGAATGGAGACGGTGACAAAACTTTGAAGTGCTGTTCCATGTTTATCCTCTAGATGCCACTCTGCCAATTTGAATGGACTCTACTATAAAGGTCCATACAGTGCAGCGACTGACAATGGGATAGTGTGGTACACATGGCACGGCTGGTGGTATTCCTTGAAGTCTGTGGAGATGAAGATTCGACCATCTGACTTTGAACCAAAGGACGTCTAACTTCATACATATAACTACTGCAAAAATATGGAAATATTCGCAATATACACAATCCATCATATGAATAGTTCGTGCTGAAAATATCAAAACTTTCAAATTAATATGTATTTTATATTTTTATATTCACAAGTCAGATATGAAAAGCTTTTCAAAATGCATGTACCAATAAATCATCAACATACAATTATAAAATATATCTGTTGTGGATGTGATGGGCTAAAGCAAACTGGGAAATAGGAGGAAAAGATTTTAAAAAATACTAAGAAGCAACTATAAGAACGTGATAAATAATTCGTCTAGAAGTATTAGGCTTATGAATGTTTTCTGAAATTTAATAATGCTGTAATTCAGCACACGTCGACATTGCTTGTTTTTGGCTCCAAGCCGGACAGAACTGGAGTTGCATGAAGATTCATACAACCTTTACACGAGATTTTTATAATAATAATAAGGTAGATAATAACCACGTTGAGCAAGTAAAACATAGCGAGTGTTAGATACGACTACAGGACAATTTGGCCTCCGGCTGCACGCTGAAGCGTTTTCAGAAAGTGACGTCATTATCTTCTCAGGTGAAGAAAGCATGGAGCTCGTGCCTACCTGCAGCACACATTGTGTTCGACAGGTGAGATGAATATTTTAGGAGCCACGCTCGAGGAGTTATGTTCGTTATGGAAGTTGCTACTACCGATGACATGTTGTACTGGAATAAGCCAGGTTCTGCTTGGTTACAGACTTGCTTTAAACGAACAACGTTGTCAAATGCATTGGTGTAAGAGTGAAAATGTTACACAGGATTACATAAGTAATAAGTACTTCCAACGTGTTTTCCGATTGATGTTTATATGGTTTGATAAAACTCATAGTAATGTTGTACCGTTCGTTATTATTCTTTTAAAAATCGTGAGTTTCGGGCAAGTTGTATAACAGTGCTCTAGCACGTTTAAACAACAAGTGGTGCAAACCTTTTCCAGCCACTTTAATTTAACCCTTTAACTTCTCAAAACCAGCAATGTACAAAGCTCGAATGTAACGATGTACATTGATGAGTTTACAATTATGTAGTTACAACAGGCTTGTTTCAGGCTTTAACAAAACTAACTTGGATAATTCTGCACTTGATTAATTCTGATCTGAAGATGTCAATCAAAAGGTTGTAAATGAATACTGTGAAGATGGGTGTAGAGGACATGTTTAATTATCTTCAATCTTGTACTGTTCAGTTGCTTGTTCTCAAGATACTTTGCTCATTTTTAGATTTACAACCGTGTTTAACCCCCCCTGCAGTATTAATAGAAAGCACTACATCTTGGATGCCCAAGATAGCCTTCTGATGTGTGCAAGTCAGGTGCTGCAAAAGGAAAGCTATTTGTATTCACGAAATTGTGCCTCACGGTGAGACATGACCTCATAAGAAAGAGGAGCCGAGGAGGAACCAGTAACTGGACATAAATTAGGCCGCTCAAAGTAATCGCACCTCCTCTCTCTCCCTTTATAACAGCCTCCTTTCCCCAAGCCGTCTCCCTTCTTAAATCTACAACTCCTGTTTGTAATTTGGTAGCATACCTGAGGTCTTTGGGCAAAGTTAGGAGAGATGAGGTTCTGCTGGTTTGCATGACTTTTCACAGGCTTGCTTTGAACTTACAGAATGAAGAACGGCAGTAAACAGAATCTGCTGTTCGTCTCCTTCACTGTGACGTGTGGCTCTCGGGTTTACGTGAATGACCACTGCTTTTGGTCTGTCAGTGGTGAAGGACAGGGTAGGTCTGGTATGCTGTGACCTCATGAGATCCTCATGAAACACAAGGCGTGTTTTGGGAGGTTTTTTTTAAGGATACCAAGGCAGGTTTTACAGCAGTTCTCCAAAGCATTTTGATTTGGAGTCTGAATTCAACTGAAGTTATTTTCTTCAACCCTCTCACACTTGCTACATTCAGTCTTGTAGGCACAAATATAGAGTGTGAGGGAAGTGGTTTTCTGTTATGAGCATATTACTTGTTATTTTTACTTTGTTTATAGTGAGTCACATTGTTTATATTGTATATGGGGGGCACATGAGAGTGGAGAAGCCGTATTCACGAGATACAGAAAGAACATTCCCATTTTTTCAGATTCTTTTGGAAGTCAGTCTTTTTGAAGTTTCATGTTTTTACAGTTGTGCCGAGTGTGGAGAAATAGTTCGTATGAACCACCTTACTTAAAAACACCATTAAAAAAAAAAAAAAAGTCATGTGACATAAATTGGCAAGTAAAATGGTAATTATATGAATTCCTGTTTGTAAGGATTGAACATTAGAATCTGGAATCTGTTCAGTGGGACTATTCAACCATACTGCAGTCTTACAGGTAAACAGTAATTTCCTGTTGAACCTAATCTCAACAGGGGTTTAGCCTTGGTGCCTGCCATCACACTGTAATAATTGGTTACGTGTGAAATGCTATATGTGCTTATGTGCATCTTGCTGTTCAACTTGCACACAGCTGCACATCTTTTCATTCCTGTCCCAATCATTCCTTCCTTCACTGCCAGTTTTAAGGTTGTCTGAGCTTTCGATGTGACTTTTCGAAGTTTCAATAACTGGACTGTTTTTCATGTGCTTTTTGACTTGTTTTGTATCCCGTTAAGCTGCCAGGCTACTTTGCAGCTCTTTGTTGGTATAATTTGTTATATAATATCGTATTGTTTTGTGTTTTTTCTCAGTATGGTTAAAGAGCTTTATATGGGTTCACCAGGAATAGACCCGTGTTCTTAAGGTCAGGCCTTGGAGCCACAGTCAGAAGTAGTTCATGCCCTCTGTTCCAGAAATGACATAACCAGAGTAGGTGTGTGCATATGGTGTGCATACATTCTTTAAGGAGAGCCTTTCTGAAGAACGTTTTTGTTCCCATGCTATGATTGCTATATCCATTATTAATCCTTGTGTTTTTAGGAGGTTAATCAGATATAGTAAGGATTACAAACTTTGGGTGTGCTAAAGCCTTTTGAAGTTTCTCTCTGTCCTAAATGTGACTGCATGTTGAACTAAAAGGATTTTAGTGTGTGAGTGCGCACACACACACACACACACACACGCGTGCACATGAGTGACTGGTTTCAGTTTCAGGCCTTTACAAAAAAGCTGGCTGGTCTGAACCCTCTTTCATAAAAGGAGGGCTTTGGTTGCCTAGCAACAGCGAATGCGGATCTTGGCCTGGCGCTACCAGGCCCCTCCCTCCCTGAACAGGGACTTAGTAGGGATAAGGTAACCAGTAGTTCTTCCTGAGTAAACTTACTCTGCAACTTGGTGTGGGCCTGATCTGGACTTTGAACTGCATAACATGTGTAAAGGCATGTCGGAGTGAGTGAAGTCAGGGTTCCTGCACGCAGTGACGGATGCAGACGGGACCGAGAAGCATCGCTAGGTCCTGAGCCACTCCAGCGCCACGCAGATGCTCTGGTGAGTTGGAGTTTGAGCCGGGCTGATCGTTGGAAGTCTTGCAGCAGAAGCAACACTGCTGGCCAACCTACTGATGCTCAGGACTGAGTGTTTGGTCTAGTCTCGGAGTGTGTTTACCACAACGCTAATGGGATTGATTCAGGAAGAGCTTTCCTGACTAAGGGAACAGGGAGAGCTGGGTGAACCCGAGACCAAAAGGAGATGCTCAGGGCTGATATGGCAACACACTGATAGGTAGGTCTGTGTTTGTTTGTTTGTTTTATGCATAACTTGGTTTTGAAGTTGTTTGGGGTATACACAAATAGCAAAACAGTTGTTTCTTTACATCAGTAAGACAAATGTTCTCATTCTGTATATTTTGAAAGTATTATATATTTAAGTGCAAGTCATGGAGTGGTTTAAATTACCTGAGAGAAAGGTAAAACTATTCAAAAACTCGTAGCAGATATTTCATTCTGTCTGATAGTCCACTGTGCACTTCATTATTTACTTTTTATTCTATCCTAAAGTTCTGTTACTCTTTATTTCAGATTTATAATATAGTATCACATTCTTGTGTTGAATTAGATTCGATTTTTGACATTTTATTTTCCTAGTTCTCCGTGTTATGCTGTGGAGAGAGGCGCCATTGTGTGCTCTGATACAGGTTCGGTGTAATTAAACATTCGACAGACCAGAGCAGCCCTTACATAACTCTCTTTTTAGGACCCCTTGACTAAATGTGTCCAAGAACCAATGCCTTTGTCAAATTTTTATGTTGACCATGTGCATGCGTCCATGGAGGTGCACTGGGATATGGACGTTTGTGATGTCCCAGAAACAGAGAGCTGGTTGTTTCTTTAACGCTTAATTTGGGGAGTCCAGCTGCAAATGGCTCTGCCTGTTCCCAAGGTAACCTTTTACTTCGTCAGGAGACTGGGGAATTGCACTTTTTTTCTAGGGGGCTTAAGATGTGGAAAATGCCCAGACAGAGGAGGGGGTTTTAGTGAAGTGAAAATTAACCTTAGCTTATTTCTCCAGTCACAAGTGTGTGAGCTACAGGCATGAAATTATGTTGCTGACCAGGAATTATGTAAGATGGTAAATTACTTTGTGTTATTAGGGGGGGGTAATAAGTGTTGCTCTTTTTGGGGTTCCTAACATTTGCAGTTTTTATTCACCAATTTTACTGGTGAACACACAGATATGCAAAATATTTAGACACCATTAGGCTTAGTTCAGAAGAAATGTTTTCTCCCCAGAGATTATCTGGGTGTTAACATCATGTTTCTCTACTAGGCTTGGCCCTTCACTTACAAACAAACCAGTATGAAGGTGTTCTTTTCATGTGTGAAGATTGATTAACTTGCAGAGCATAAAAATTTCCATGACACAAGTACTCAAATTCAGCAGGAGATCCTTAGAGAGGCAATACCAACCCCAGAGCTAGTCTAAACGATCCATGTGAAATTAAATGCAACTCATTCAGACCGATTTTGCCCAGTGGCTTCTTGTTTGGGTCTCCTTTCCCATCGTGTGCTAGAACATTCACTAATATAGTGCTAATGTTTTTGGAAAGTATTGTGAATTCTAAAACGCAGTCTTAATTATGAACCCATAAATGACGTTTTCATTTATGAACTTGTACAAACACGCCGAGCATTTTCTGTGCAGTAGGCCAGTGGAGTATGGGACTCTTTAGTCTTTATCCTTCAGTGATTTTGGTCTGTTCCAGTAAGAGGCTTGGCAAGGATCTCCTCGCTCCTGTTTGTGTAAACTCTTTTCCTTACTTATTGTACTTGACAGGAGTGAAGTGGTGAGCACAGTCTTTCTTCTAACAGTTCAAACAATTCATGTCAAGCACTTTTTAAATATTATTTTTATCACGCCTTTGGGTTGCTACTCTTGTCATAAACAGGCAGAACATTAAATCTGATGAGGGATTTGTCACACTATTCTAGTCTGTATTGTGTATTTAAAGATTTCTGAATGTGCATAGTTAATGTATTTTCTTTAAATGATCAAAACGTTCCGCTGGATGAGTGTAATATGGCTTGGTGTACTTTCAGGTTTTGTGAGTGTTGGTGTTAATATCCTAACCATATTCTAGTTGCACCACAATGAGCCTTTTGTTTAGAGAAGGGTCTTGTCTTTCTGACTGCAGTGCTTCTCATGGATTTAAATTGATTTGAACAAAACAATGGACTGTCTTCACTAACATTTGCTCTTACATATAACTGGACATGTATTAAAATTCACCACGCTTGAAATGTACCCCATGAAACGGTCCCATTAGTTCCTGAGCTCTGTAAGTGCTCTTTTTTAAGATAGTGTTTAATTACATGTATTATAGTTGGGCATTGGTTTCAATTAACTGAGAATTCATGCTTCAAATATAGGTATGCTTGGAAAGTCAAGTTAAAAAGAAAGATACTGATGATGGATATGCTAGTCAGACTCTGCTCCTTATACAGTTTGAATGGAGTTGTTCCTGGAGATATAAAAAATTCAGTAGGGTATCGTATTCTTATTATTGGAAAGGTAGTTTACTGAAATGCATTATGAAACGTTAAGATCTAAAAATTGTCTTGCTTAATTGGCAGCAAACAGGTTTGCTGTTGGGTAATACCAAGATGATGTTGGTACATTTTTGTGTGTTAGTCTGTCTCGTGTATTTTTTATATGTCTTATTCATGACAGTAGTGTCTCATTGGGTTTTTTTTTCCTCTCTCAGGTGCATCCTCTTGGCTGAAGTTTTTCAGTAATTGTTGGCTGGCCTTGGAGACAGACCTACTAGTCCAGAAACAGGAAGAGAAAAGAGGTATAGCAACTCAGATCAGTTCTGCTGAGATTGTTCTAACGGATCAAAAGCATGGCGGAGCTCCGCAGAACCATGCGTCTCACATTCTCTATGGAAGACCAAATCGGGAATGACATTACTTCCCCTTGTGACTTTTCCCCTGATTCCGTGAGTTCCAACAGTAGAAGCACAGATATACCCATTGATGTGAAGATGGTAGAGGTTTGTATTGCTGCACAATCAGGAGATCAAGCCATGGTCGACTGTGTAAAAACTCATTATGACATCTGTAACCGGGATGTGACGTTGCCATTCCATAAGCCCAAAGTCATCAGTGTTGATTCTGTAAGGACCACAGCCCCTGCTGCTTATGGTTCCCCTCGTGAGAAAAGTCACAGAGGTTCAGAGACCAACGTTGACACTGCTGTGAGAGAGGTCCATGTTGTCAGCTCTTCCAAGCCATCTCGCACTGCCTCCAGTGAGAACTGCAGCTCTGTTAACTCTGGAGAGATGGTTTTTAGAAGTAACAGTTTCCTCCACAATGAGTCTGATCAACGGCTCAGTGCCTCACTCCTGGGTGAATCCTCAGATATGTTGTCTGAGGCTGGGATGATCCCTAGCTTACTACCTGATGTCTGTGAGGGACTTGTTAATAGTAAGGTTGGTACTTCAGGAGAAGATGCCAAACATCAGGAATTGGGGGTCACCTTTATCCAGCCATGCAATCATACTTTCATCATGGAAGAAGAGGTCTTCCAAATGCCATTAGGTTCTTTAGTTCCTCTGAAAGCAACTGGTGAGCTCAAGTCTTCACACATGATCACAGCGATAGATCGACCTGAATGTGCCACACCAGTTCATTGTAACAGAAGAAATTCAGAGGGTCAGCAGATCCCTTTGAGAACCAATGGGTCCACTAACTCCACACCAGCTGAGGGAAAGCTAGTCCAGTTCCACACCTTTGAGGAGTTAGACATCAGTGGCAATGTCCAAACATCTACCCCTGTTCAGTCTTTGGGCTCCAAAACATTTTTCCATCTGTCCCTCTCAAACTCTCCTCTTAGCAAAGGTAAGAGTGATTTGGGGAGTCCTCTGGTCCACATCTCCAAAGACCAGCAAAGTTCTGTCTCTCTGAAATCCAAAACACCTTTGACTGGACCTGTCAAAAGTAACAAGATGGAGATCAAAAGGTTTCCCAAGCCAGACTTAAGTAACGTAAAATGTAAAATTACAGCAAGACCTATTGGTGACTTAAAGTCGTCAGGTATGGCAGTTGTGAAGGCTTCATCAAACATCACACACCAAGCAACCAAGAACCAGACAATAAAGACTTCCCATTCCATACAACACAAGGCATCTCTTACCAAATCTACTTCTTCACTTTCTTGCAACTCTCCTGTCGTACCTCCCTGCAGTAGCACTGGAACCAAAAGAATCCGCTCATCTACTTACCAAGAGCAAAGAAGACCCCAGCCAAAATCCCAGCCTCGCACACAGTCAGAGTCTTCCTCCTCTCTGCACACTGCTAGGGAAGAACCTTGTGAGAAAGAGGCACAGGTTAGCGGGACCTTAAGCAGTTTCACCACTACAAAAACGTCATCTGCAGTGTTTGTGCCTAATCGGTCTGGTTTGGCCAAGATTACAGACAGAAATGCTTCTTCTAGAGAAGACAAAGGCTTTGTGGAGCCAGTCAGCGTCCGCAGGAAAGCTCAGAAGTCCTATCCAAAAGTGAGTAAAACTCAGAAGCTGAAAATATGCAAAATAACTGTGTTGGATGTTACACATGCAATAATGCAATTGTTGTTAGTGTGTGTCAAGCACATGTTTAAGGGATGTATGTTTGTGTTTGCATGTATCAGTGTAACAGTAAGTTCTAAAATGACAACTGAAGTATCCATTACTAATTTAAGTAATGTATGAGTCAAGTTACTCACAGTCTGCTGCTCATGTACAGTATCAGATTGTGAAACACGTCGGAAGCATCTGGTAAAGTACTGTCATTTGAGAATTTAAAATTGATGTTCAGAAAACCCACCTTTCATTCCTGCATAAATGAAGTATGTTCCAATTGCTAAAAATTCAGATTTCATTGTCTGGCTCTAAGACTCAACCAGAAATGGCAAAACCAGGTCCAGACCATCATACTGCTTTGAGTTGCCTTAATTGCTGCTTGGAATACGGCCTTGGTGCTCAGAAACTCTAGAAAATATATTCCATGTGTACACGTTTTCTGTGTTTATAGAGTTGGGGTGGAGGGGGGTGGTGCTGAGGGGTAGATTTGGCAGGCAGAGACCTCCAAATTCCCAGGAGAACCGAAGTACAATAGCAGCTTAACTTCCAAACGTGTGTGTGCGCCCGAGCCCTGCTCACACTCTCCAGCTCTGTAATGGCCGGCACCGCAGTGAGGGTGGGTCACCCCGGCTTCAGCCTGTTGGCATGGGACTGCGATGCTGAAGGGCAGCTCCTCTTGCAGGCAGACCCGTCCCGACCGGCAGGAGCCGCGGCATGCGACTGGGGCCGAGGTAGACCTGGCCCCCCGCCGCCGGCATCCGGGACGGGAGGCGCCCCAGCGGCACGAACTCCAGCTGCAAACCTTCGTCCGCCACCTCCGTCAGCCTTGAAGCCCAAGACTGGCCCGGCGAGGAGAAATAGCTGCACTGCCACGGACATGCCTTCCCCAAGGAGCAAACAGGGCATGAACCGAGGTAGGAAACGGCTTGCTCCCGAAAGGATCACTTTCACCACGTCATTCTGTTCAAGTTTATCCCACAGATCAGGTGCTTGGGAATTCATAATGTTCACAATGCATTGTTTTGGTTTGGCTCTTGGAGGTTTGTTGTACCGTAGTATATTGAACTTTGGTTTTCAGTGCTTCTTTTCATGTAGGATGTACATTTGTCAGCATTTACCTATAAACAAGCTCACACTGAATGGTGCCAGGTCTTAACTTGATTCAGCAGCTGCTGTTAATCATTATCCACACAAACAAAGTTGTTACAGCTGGTTTTATAGTAGATACCTCTCACACTTATTACTCAATAAATGTTCGGCATTTACACTGGAGAATCTTCGTCAAAGTCTTAAGACTTGTTTTTTTTTTTTAAAAAAAACCAAATCTTGTATGCTACTAAAAATACACAGCTCTTAATTGAGTTTAAACATCACTACTCATTTTGTCAGCACACTTGAAATACGTTTAGATGGGGAAATCATGTATGTTTCTGCCACCATAAGCAGAAAGAAAGCCTGGACTTTGTTACCTCTAAATTATTTTACCATAATGAGCAGCTGGTTTCCATTGTAATTCTGCAGATTTCTGTAGAGTGCAGTGTGGAGATATGGTCACATTAGTAAATGCAGCCATTATTTGAATATTTAAAAAAATCTTGGGAGAGTTTGTGAAATGACACTGGATATAAAATGAAAAATTAACCATCAAATAAACATGACTCATATGGAACATCCTATTTAAATATGAATGACCATATGTTTTAGTCTTGTTATAGCCTCGCTGAAGTTCTCACTTTCACCATTAGGGGGGGGAAGTTCTCTAGGGGCCGAGCTGAGGATGTACCTTCGCACCTCTTGGAGATTTTTAAAAGCGTACCCCACCCTTTAGTTGTAGCTATAGAAGAAAAGGAGAGTCTCTCTCAGGTCAAATCTGATCGGAAAGCACCAGGAGAAGTAGAAAAACCAGGGGAAGGAAAGGACTCTTTTGTTCTTTGCTATGTTTCACTTGTACAACACTGATTTTTTAATTTTTTTCCCCCCCAGTACCAGTGAAACAGGAAAATTTCTAACAATCAAGGGCATGACTAAATCAAGGGCATGACAAGGGCACTTGATAATTGTCAAAGTTACCATACTGAAAGTTTTCCATACTATCAGACTGGTCGCACATAGTCATATTGGAAATTGATGGCAAAGTCTGTATAATAATAGGTCAATGGTAAACTATCACTATGTGATTATCTAGCCATTGTTATTTGCTTGGGAGAAGTCAACCTTGAAAAGATTGGCTACTTTGCAGTATATAACTAATGCACGCTTATTGCTTCATAGGTAATTCAAAGATGCATCTTCTTGAAGACACAGAAGCTGAGGTTTCCGGGGCAACACATTCCAGACACTTCCTAGCTACTGGTCACCCACATGTTTCAGCCTCGAAATTACCAGTGAAACGCCGAGCACGGCCCAAAAGCCCTGGGGCCTCTGCTGGCCACGCAAACCCAGGCAAGACTTTGGGCTTTTTAGCTATTGCAATGTTTTTATTAAACCTCCGTACTGGTGTAAGCAGTTTAATGAACTCATGGATTTGGTGTATGAATATATCATGGTTGGCACTATGATGTGTATATGAAGAAATATGTATGGTCACAACATTCAGGAATTGGTTCCTTATAGTTATAATATTTATGCGTGTCACACATTAAGGTCAGGTAAAAAGGAAAAAAGCCTCCATACATTCAGTCTCTTTTGTGTGTTAGGTTTTGTCAGTGTGCGGCTGGTACAGTGGTGGTGGTATTATTACAGTACCTTGATGGTCACAGCATATCAACTGTCTAACTTTTTTTGGGCTGGTTAATGACGTCTTTAATCTAAAGCCTGAAGATTCAACTGCTTTCTTCAAGATTGTCATTCCCTGCAGGTAGATTTTATTGCGTTTGTGGATACCTTAATAAAATATCCTCTCATTTCACATCCCTGATGTGCAGATCCGTCCCTGGCCACTTGTGATGCTGGGACTGTAGAGTAGTTAAAGGGATTTCAAGTGTGTTATGAAGTTCACCCATAAAATGTAGTCGAGAGTGTCTTCGTGACGGGGACAAACACTTTATTGCCAAAAGTATTCGCTTACCTTCCTTGACTCACATATGAGCTTAAGTGACATCCCATTCCTAATCCATAGGGTTCAATATGACGTTGGTCCACC
>JAOXYF010000010.1:14839379-14907161 GCA_028565775.1 Sternarchorhynchus goeldii
CCCCATTCACTCGCATTATTCCGAGTATTTATAGGCTGTGCGTTTGAGGCCTGCTGCATAAATTTACCCTTTAATAGAATTACACTGCAGATTTATGAAATGCATCCAGCCATTAACGAGCGCAGACAGACAGGCTCGTCTGCTGTCTCTGCCATTGCATATGAGCTCCCACACCATCCTGGATCCTAGAAACAGGTTACTCATCCTTTAGTGAGGCATGTGTCATGGGTGATCTTTTTTTTCCATATCGTTCTCATGCCTGCTTTGTGATTGGCCTTTATATAAACATGATTGGATTAAGGTATTGTATAGGGTGTGTCTCTTTACCCCAGGGGTTGTTTAACTGCTTTGTGTTACAGTTGCGTATTGATTTGACCTCAGGTACCTCCTCTCGATTTGTGATTTCAGTCAGATGCAGGTCAGTGACTCATGTCATGAGCCACCAGGCCCAGTAAAGCGATTTTTTGGAGAGAAAGGGTGAATGGTGCACTAAGAAGGTGAACGTATCGGCTTCACTTTCCGATAGCGTGGGCCACGGTCGTCCGTCGTCGTTTGCCGGTTTTGTCACTGGTGTTCCCGAGGGCAACCCTTATAGACTGGCAGCTGGACTGCCAAAGGATGACAGGCATCCAAAAAGCAGTATGGCAATTTGACCACGACCCCTAACCTGTTGCCGTGCGGTACGAAGGACTCGACAGCTCGGCCTCGATACACGCCGTGGAGCGCGAAATGCAGCAGCTGCAGACGAGATCCCCAAAGTCACCTAGTAGTTCACTGCAGCCATGGCACCACTCCTTGTGGGGAAAGGTCCGAGAAACATCTGTTGCCAGCAGTAAAGAAAGCCATTCAGAAATGGAGAATAACTCCAGTCCCTGTGAAACGTTGGGCTTCGACTCATGACAGAGTGCAGCTTATGTTCCTTTTTTGTTCATGGATTTCTAGATCACACTGTCAAGTTTTTTTTTTTTTTTTTTGCTCAGTTGTAGCTCGACATGTAGTCTCATGTAACAGTTGTAGCTTTGTAGCTTTGCATGCAATACCACTAGAGATTCCACAACTGCTCCGACAACTGCGCATCTGAACGGAATTCTTTTCTAGTGAATCATACCATCAAGTGTTGGCAGGACATTATGTCAAGGCAGCAAATGGGCTTTTAGCTTTGTCTTTCCAGATATAGACCTGTAAAAGACTGGACATTTTTTTTCTGTTTTTGGTTTGGGGGGGGGGTGTCAAAGTGTGTGAGGTACGATATGTAAATAACTTGTGAATTTAAATAAAAGAATCATTTACAACCCCAATCCTCAAAAAGAAAGCAATGACTTGCAAATTTACTTTGATTTGTATTCCACTGCAGACTGTATATGAACGAGAGCTCATATTTTGTCTGGTCAGCTTTTTCATTTCGTAAATATTTGTAGATGTACTCGCATTCCTGCCATTTAGGACGGCAACATATTCCAGAAAGAGTTGGGAAGGTGTTGATTTGGGTCTAGTAATGAGGTGAAATAATTCAATAATGATGTAATTTGAAACAGCTGATGTGAACAGGTGATTGTGATCATGATTTGGTACAAAAGCAGCATTCAGGAACACCCTTTTTTTGTTTTTTGGTTTTTTTTTATGAGTAAAAGTGGGCCGAGAACCACTTTGCCAGCAAATACGCAAGGAACCTATTTAAATGTTGAAAAACAGTGCTCTTCAAAAACAGATAGGAAGGAATTTAGATGTTTCTTCATCTAGAATGCATAACAAATGAAAAAATTCAAAGAATTTGAGGGCGTAATGGGCAAGGCCATTGGCTGATTTAACCCTCCAAGCCTTTCCCAGCAAGAAGTGCAAAAGCCAGGGTATCTTCAGCAACATCCACATCTGTGATGGCACCATTAATGCCAAAAAAAAAACAAAGAGTTTTTGGAGCAACATATGCTGATATGTTGGCTCAAGATGGCCTGTTTTCCATAGACACCCATGCATATATCAGCAATACAATGCAAAACCAAGTTCTGCATACATTACAAAGGCATGGCTGTAGAAGACCAAGGTCCAGGTGCTGGTCTGTCTGTAGTTCTGACCTGTCCCCAGTAGAGTGTGTTGGAGTTGTGTCTCTGTGATCCCGAACTGTTCCCACTAGAGTGTGTTGGAGTTGTGTCTCTGTGATCCCAAACTGTCCCCAGTAGAGTGTGTTGGAGTTGTGTCTCTGTGATCCCAAACTGTCCCCACTAGAGTGTGTTGGAGTTGTGTCTCTGTGATCGCGAACTGTTCCCACTAGAGAATGCTTTGCACATTTTGAAGTGCAAAAAGGGTCAACAAAGACCCTGTACTGTTGCACATCTTAAGACAATAGAACAAAATGATGCCTTAAACACTTGGTGTGTTCAGTTCCTAAACATCTTTACCCCTGTTTGGGAAAAGGAATGGTATTACGAACTGTTAAATGCTTTATCATCCTGACGGTTTTTGAAACATGTTGCAAGACATAATATTGTTTATCTGAGCGGAAAAAGCAAAATGCATGAGCAAAAGTATTGATTAATGTGCAGTTGTACTGTTGTTGTTGTAATACAAGTCAGAGAGAATTTCCAAATCACTGTTTTCACAATTTTATTAATTTGAAATGCATGCCAGTTTTTTCTGATTTTGGGATGTAAGTGCTGTGCCTTCTGACTAAAGCAGGGACTGTGTTCCACAGTGAGCTCGGTCCAGTCATGCGAGCGTTTGGAGCAGGAGAAGGAGGAGCTTCGTGCTGCCTTTGATGGCGTGCTGCAGAAGGTTCAGGAGCAGCACCGCTCCGACCTGCTTGACCTGGAGGAGCGCCTGAAGGCCTTCTACTCAGCCGAGTGGGAGAAGGTCCACCAGACCTACCAGGAGGAGGCGGACAAGTGTAAAGCCCATATGGAGCAGCAAGTGAGTGTGACTGATGGGCATTTCATTACAGGTTCTGGGAATTCTCATATTCTCACATGTCCTCTCTGACAGCCTAGTGCCGATTTAGTGTAAAACTCATCCAGCTATTTTCGTTCCATGATCGTGCCTGTATATTTCTCTGGTTATACTGCTAACTGTTACTTGATCTTTTAGTTACTAGAAATTTCCATTTGTCTTCAGAGTTAAGCATGCAGATGATTTATATCTTTGGCTTACAAGTGGGAGCTTTTTTCTGTATACCCATTTGTGTGTATGAGGTTTCTGATACAATTGCCAGAGTCCTTCAGATACAGAGGCTATTTTTTTGCCTGTCTAGCTGGAGGAGTTGAAAGCCAGTCATAACACTATGAAGAAAGAACTGGAAGCCAGCCATGAAGAGAAGGTGGATAGCCTTAAAGAGAACTACAAACAATCTTTGGAAGGTGCAAAACATTGGTTTTATCTCTTCACCAAACCAGAATATATGCAACATGTTTATTTTTCTTTGCCTTAGCTGAACTAAGCTGATTGTTTTCTCTTTCTTTTAGAAATCAGTAAATCTCATGAGCAGGAGATTCAAGCTCTGGAAAAAAAACTTAAAAATGCAGAAGCAACATTATCTGTAAGCTGGTCCCACCACTATTAATCCACCATTACCGCTTTGCCTCACAGAGTAATCAGTAATTTTAATAGGTAATGAGCACTTTAATACTGATATATTTCACCTCTATTAGAACCAAATTGAGGAGCTCACAACAGACAACAAATTCCTCAGTGAGAGGCTAAAAGGAGAGGAGGAACAAAGGAAGCTGTTTGCTGAGAAATATCAGGTACACTACACACCACCCACCAGCTCCTAATTTCTCCTTCACCATTTGTCCGTGTTATCAGGCAAACAGGAATAGCAGCCACTGATAACAATGTTTGAACAATTTCTGTCCATTTAGGGCATAACATGACCTTCAAGGAGTGGTAGGTTAATATTAGACGGTGCTCTCTGGTCAGTGTTGGGTGGCTTTTGGCGCTCCTATCATTCTCAAAGTGCACCCAAGGGGATTTAGATTGCGATCCTCCGTTGAGCTGCCAAGCCCTCTATATACAATATAGAGAGAGACAGGATTACCCCTGTCATCCAGTGCTTTGCTATTACTGCATAATAATACATTATGGAGTTACTGGATCTACTCCCAGAGAGAATTCAAAAGACTTCTCCTCATAATTTACCAGAAACAAATGCTTTGTGTAAATCCTCAAGCAAACACTGCTATGTCTGCTTATTTTACCATGCATCAATTTGTCAATTCTTCTGTAGAATCTTTGCCTGGCAACAACAGTCATGTGTTTTGTGGATGTACTGAACGAGTCAGGTGTTTTGAGGATGTACTGAACGAGTCAGGTGTTTTGAGGATGTACTGAACAAGTCAGGTGTTTTGAGGATGTACTGAACGAGTCAGGTGTTTTGAGGATGTACTGAACGAGTCAGGTGTTTTGAGGATCTGAACAAGTACTATGACCTTTTTTCGCTGACCTTTGCTGATTCCAGAAGGACTCTCACACCCTCTACCTGGAACAAGAGCTGGAAAGTCTGAAAGTGGTGTTAGACATTAAGAACAAGCAGATTCACCAACAGGACAAGAAACTCATGCAAATGGACAAACTGGTAAGCTCAAGCCTTCATTTTGGCCCCTGGTTTTATCAGCCATCTCTTGTTTCACTGAATGATGAAATTGGAGGAGGCTGAGTAAAATATGAAACAGAAAGCATCTGTTTCATGTTATACAATATGCCGTGTGGTTGTCATGGTCAGGTTGGTGAGGCAAAGAGCTTGAGATCATGACCTTGACTGTTTTAATGGCATTATTCCAGGTGGAGAAGAACGTGAAGCTTGACGAATGTCTTAAGAAGGTCCAGCAAGAAAACGAGGACCTAAAAGCCAGGATGGACAAACATGCTGCCTTGTCCAGGTAGCTCCATCACTTCTTGCATTTACATTTGCACATTTAGCAGATGCTGTTATCCACAGCAAATTACAATTTGAATCATGTACCAGAGATAGAAAAATGTAGTCTCACCCATAAGGCTTCTTGCTGTTGTACAGTGGTGCATTTACCCAGCCAGGTGACTGATCCCCATTCACTCACAGGGAAGGCAACGTTGTTACAAGGCTATTTAAGCTTGAACTAATCTTATGTGGTGCTTACTCTAGTGGATTTTTGTTTGCTTGCTTTTTCCCACCCCAAACCCTTATCTCTCTAAGCTAGAGTTAATTATACAAGACACACCAATACTTGTAAGCCTGTGAATGTGGGTCAGGGGATATTATATATCCAGTGAAATATAATAAAGTAATTATATATTATTTACTAGAAACACTTCGTAAGAACCTTATCCCATTTATGCAATATTTGTCATTCTTCACCATAAGTGGTCAGTTTTGGATCATACCACCTTGACAGAAACTACCATGACAGTGTTAGTCTCACTGAGAACGTTGGTATGGTCCACGATGTTGGGTGTTGGTATCGCTGAAAATGTCCCGCCACCCAAATTATAATCAGCAGTCAGCAGTAGTCCTGTGGGCTGAAACTGACCACTGATGCTGGCTTGCTTATGGTTTCTTATTGTTGTAAATTTGGTCAGTGTGATACGTTTGTCTGTTTCGTGTTTTACACTTCAGGCAGCTCTCCTCAGAGCAGGCCGCCCTACAGGAGTGTCTGCAGAAAGAGACCAAGGTCAACAAGCGTCTGTCTATGGAAAACGAGGAGCTGCTCTGGAAGCTGCAGAACGGAGACCTGAGCAGCCCACGTAAGATCTCCCCCTCCTCGCCCTCCGTAAGTGTCCATTCCCCTCGCAATTCGGGCGTCTTCTCCAGCCTTCCAGTTTCACCCAGATAACACTGGCCCTCAGCTTCCAGGACACCTCTTCTGAAAGACTCTGCCACAGAGAGATAGCTATATTAGCTGTGTCAGTGTGATCCTGGTCACCTGAAGGACTCTAATCCAAAGTGGATCTTCTCTCAGGTGAATCTTGTACAGATGAATGACTATAAAGACTGAAGATATTTGCACAGAAGCACTTAACCAATGAGGCCACCTTTTTGTACCTTTTGTCTTTCTTGTCTCATTTTGAAAGAGAGAAAATCTCAGGGCTTGTACATAATTTCTCACTATTTTTGTCACTTGCCTTTCTTTTTCTTTGCCTTCAGTGAGCGAGTTTTATTTGCCAGACTGTTTTGTGTTGCATTAACTGGGAATGCACATTAATCGTTGTCTTTTGAATGGAAGGATGATTTTTTTTTTTTTAGTATGTCTTCAATTTCTATGCAGAAGACTAGTGTGCCATTTGAATCAAAGGCCGAGTCTAAAAAAAATGAAAAAAATTTAAAAAAAAAAAGCTTTACCACTAGCAGCCTTTAAGCGTACTACCATCACCTCTGTTACAATGGCTAATGTTAACATGTCATGGAAATTTCCCAGAATTTTACTTAACGGTATAATAGTATATGTCCCTGAAGAATTTTCTTTTGCACAGTAAATGCAAACAAAAGGGTCTTCCAGGTCCGATAAAAAGATATTCTTAGAGAGCTCCATCAGTGATCTGGAATTATGTCTTGTTTGCAGCTTTAAAAATGTGCTTTGGGAATTCGCCTCATTTTCCCCCAGGGGTATTTTGAATCTGTTCATTTTTGACTTACCCGATTAGTTATAGGTGGTGTTCAGTTTATTTGCCCAATGAGCCTATTGACTGAAATCCCCTGAATATTGATGATGGGTTTTAATTTCATTTGAGTGTTACTTAGCTCAAATAGTGACTCCTTTTAGTAATCTGCCATTACATGAACTGTGCATTTCAGTGTGAATATGGGTTGAGGATCTTATGCATTCTATGCCTTTAACACTGTTGAGCCCTGAAACACCCCCCCCCGCCCCGCCCCCTTTGCCACCTATAGACCATGGGACCAATAAAAATGACTGTTTGAGCATGTTTCAGTGGCTTCAAAAACACCCCTCAATTCAAGTAACCACCTACTGCAGAATTAAGGTCTGACCATATCAAATTCGTGAATTAAGGTTGTGAGGAGTAAGTGACACAGACGAGTTCCCTTGGCTGTGTGTTGCTAAGACATTTGTGTGGGTATTAAATTTATTGCTGTGAAGCTGAAACTCTTTGAAATATGCAATTAATAAAGTCATATGAAAAAATACCACCACCACCCGTCTGTTTCTTTACAAAGCATGTTCCCTGTTTCTTTTCCGTTAGATACGTCATTTTACTTTTTAGGATCCCTGTATACAGGCGCTAATGGCAGCTAATTGAACGTAATGGTAACACCAGCCCTAGATGGATAAAGACAGAAAGTTTGGGTAAGACCGGTGTGGGCGAAGGTGCAACGCAAGAAGGTTCTGCACTACACATTCCACATGCGGAGTCCATTAGAGCATTAGCAGTCAGAGTTCAACACCAATCCCATTCTGGGTTCACCGCCAGCAATGCACAAACATAACGCACTCCGTTGTACGTGTATCGGCATGGAGATAATGTGGTGTTTATAAAAGCTTAGTCCTGTGAAGTGTTTGCAACCTTTTTTGCGTTGTATCATAGCTAATATAACAAGATTAGCGTGAAATCCATTTAAAAAGGATTCGGCAAGATATCACGTAATACAGAATGTTACTTTTGTTGTTGTTTCTCATTACATGAAAATAAAGCTTTTCCTCGAAAAGCCATTTATTTCGAGGCCATACCCTTATAATGGCTATAGTCCTTATAAACGGGTAGCACCAGTACAAACCAGTAGGGAGATGCCTGTGGTATACATGGAGTCTGCTTCAGTTTTATGGTTTTCTTTCTTGGTTGTTTAGGAGGAACTAGTCATACGAGTCCACACGAGTGGCCACTGATGTCTCTCCGTAGAGGTTTTTGGCTGTGCATATGTAGTCCCCAAAGTCGATGGTCTCCACATCGTCCACGGTCAAGACACTCTGAGACATGCGAGTGGTATGGCCCACACCTCTGTTTATCAACCTCCATGAGTCTTGAATATTCACAGGTCTTTCATCCTGCAATGGAAGCATGAAGAAAAGAACTCAATGTATGTGCATGGAAGTTTGTTCACGTGTGTGTGTGTGTGTGTGTGTGTGTGTGTGTGTGTGTGTGTGTGTGTGTGTGTGTGTGTGAGAGAGAGAGAGAGAGAGATGTGATACTAAAAGGATCATAGTTAACACGGTATTCTAGAAAATGTGTATGGTAGAAAATACTACAGAGGGTATCTCCCTAAAGCAACTAGAACTGAAGACCTGAAGAGTTACTGAGAAGTCCAAGGTCCAAAAAGATTTTTACTGACTATACTGTGTATTCTTGTGGCGGTTTAGATAAATTAATTAGGAGGTATTTAGCTTGGCAAGTGTAGCAGTTTACTTATCTGGACTAAAGCCATTAAAGTCACACATAACACAATACCTACAGCTTAAGACTCCAAAAGCTTTTGGAGCTTTTCAACAGTCTGCCTCAGTTTGATAAGATGATATAAATTATGGCAACAATAAATTACTAGCTAATGGCCTCCACTAAATAACCATGATACATCTCACAAGTCTATCACTCATCAGAACCTCAGTTGCTGCAAAAAATACATAAATTAAAAACAATGTTCTCTGCTGTATGGTTATTGATGTGTGATTAGAAGTTTTGTCACAATCAAACATATAATAATCTTAATATCCCTTTGTCTAGTCTCGCTCTCTTTTTCTTTGACAGAAATAATGTGCCATTTACCTGGCCTGGAAAGATCCATCTGAAGTTAATATCAACCTCAGGCTCACCCAGAACTGTGCAGGTAACATTAAAGATGTCCCCTCCACTCACTTGATTTGGGAAAACCTGAATAGTTGCAAATGGAGGTCCACTTGGAACTAGAATACAGGAGGCAGGAACACAGAATATTCAACGAATCCCATTTAGTGCCATTTCTCATTCATGTTTTTCATCACACAGTATGATGTAATCAGGCAAGTGTACATGCTTCAATAGAGACCCCAGCCTCTCTATCACTAACATCCTTCTGACCTTCAACATAGAGCAGCTGGAACTTTGTGGAGATCTGTGGGGTGCTTTTGGTAGTGCTGTTGGCCTTGCAGTAGAAGGCCCCTGTGTGCTCTGGGCTGGGGTTCTGCAGGATGAAGCCTTTAGTGGGTTTGTAGGAGATGAGGCTTCCATCGACAAGGATCTCCTCTGGAGGCACCTCCCTGTGCAGCGAGACTGTGGCCTTTGGAGTAGTCACCCGACAGGGCACAGTGGTCGGCTTATCGGGTCTCAGGAACACAATCTCAAAATGGATGGCCGAAGGGACAAACAGCTCATCTTTATCTTTGCAGAGAAACAAAGAACTTTGCATTAGTTGTGCTCCAAACTCAAGAACATTGATTGACAGTGTATTTCTGCTAACTGCTAAAAACCAAAATTGTCCATGGAAAAATAATGAACTAAAATTAAACACCAGTACTCAAGTAACACCAAATGGCTGTACAGCTGTATTATTAACAGAAACAGTGTATGAATGTGGAATTGTGGGAGAATCTGTACCAGCAAAGTAAATGTAGGTGGTAGAGGTGCGATCTGGGTCCTTCTCACACTCTTCCCCATCACAGAGCACCACCCAGCAGCTGTATTCTCCCGTATCAGCAGCAGAGGGCGACGTCAGGGTCAATTGACCAAACTTTTCGTGCTGTTTAATGCTGACACAACAACAGCACAAGAAAAACACAAATCTTACTGCAAGGAATTTTATCATCATCTTTAATATAGGATTTTTGAATAGTAAACAAAAACTGTCCATTAAATACAGAATTAATAACACTGTGTAAAATGCAAAGTCAGAAATACATCCGTCATAACATTCTGGAACAACTTAATATAATAACACCAATCTTCTTTGAATAGATGTGAGACTGGGTTTGGAACTTGCATCTAGAATGAGTGGAAGATCTAGAAAAAGAGCCTTTATCAACCCTACATTAGGATTTAAACTAAACTTTAAAAAGTACAGACTCAATATAACTGATGTAAAGGATTATGGGCAATGCTACCTTAGGCGAGGATCATTAAAGATGTCCAGGTAAGAGGGGTACGCCCAGCCAATCTTGGTACCTTTACATCTTAGCTCCATTGTCTTCCCAGGATTCAAGATTAGAGTGTCACCAAGACGTAGGAAACGGCCTTTGTCCAAAACCTGGGTGAGAATGGATTGAGATTTTCCTCCAACTTCTTTCTCCTTTCCTTTTGGGTAGCGCCCTTTGATGCGCTTTCGCCCTGGCCTGAAGCGGTTCTCACCACCCTCCTTCTTATGGGTGACCTGCTGACTCTCGCCTGTGACCACGTGAGGAAAATTCCACTCATTATTCGACCATTAGTACAAAACCTCAACCATAATGGAAAAACCCTACTGAAAGAACCTTTGATATGCTTTAATGCATCTTAATGCATTAAAGATGGAATGTGGAAAGCACAGAAAGCAGACATGCATCTTGTAGCAGAAATGTTTGTGAAAACTGGGAGATCTTTAAGGAGGTGGCCAAGAAGCTGAAAAAGTGTGCCAACTTTAGGCTTTCTTGTTTTCTTCTGTGATGAAGGCGCAGAAAAGGGAATGGATATTTCCCCAGTAAACAGGATTTGATTTCCTTCAGGGTTTCACTCAGTTATTGCTCTGGTTCCGAAGACAGAGCCAGAGATGGCAGAAGGAGAAATAGTGCACACATCTGGAAAGTTTCTCCATTTTGTGTTTCCAACCCACAGCTGTATAAACAGGAGTGCAGGAAATATGTCTTTTTTTTGTTCTTTATGCTGATGCATAATTTTCAAAAAAGGTCAAATCTGCTGACACCACAACTGCTGCAGTGTGGTGTCAGTTATCATTTTTTTATTATTATTATTGCTAAGTGTAGTTTTTTTAAAAAACAGTGTTTTAAACCGAGACATTTCAAAGTGTAAAAATGCCAATGAAATTAAATAAATAATTGGAAAACTTTAGAATTTTTCCTTTGTCAAAAAATACAATAAGACTGCAGAATAAAAATATGTTAGAGAGTTGAATTACAATAAACAAAGGTTTTTCTTCGTTAACTTCTGAAGAGCTCTTTCCCTTCCCATGCTCCCTCCATATCTCTGCTCTGCATCTTCATCATCTTCATCACATCCACCAATACTGTGACCCCTGGCAAACTACACAAGCCACACAACCGCACTCACTTTCAGATTTACGGACATCAGTTTTGTGGGACGTGAAGAACAAGGCATAAAAAAAGGAGCGTGGCTCACCGTTTTGAAGTTCCACCGAGAGAAGCGCCAGTGCGAGCAGCAGGCTGAGTTTCATGGTGGCTGGGAACGGACGGGCTGCGCTAAGGCCACTTCAGTCACACAGGAGGCCCGGGTAGCAGAGCCGAAACTCTGCAAACTTCGACTGCCCTGTTTACACTGTGGGCTCCTTCCTCCACACAGAGGGTACAGTGCTGCAGCCCTGCAACTCCCCAGTTGACGGCCCAAATTACACAAAATCAATCCTCTGCTGCCCTCTACTGGGAGAACGACACCCTGCTGCTTGCCATCGTTGAATGGGGGATTTGTGCAATAAACTTGGACTTACTAACCAGTGTGATGCCTATAATGCTTCTGTAAATGTCAAACATTAAAACACAAACGAACTTTGACATTTAATGGTGCTTTAACATTTTGTCTGGCAGAGTTACATACACAAATCAGTCAAACTAAGCCAGTAGGAAAGTTATCATTTAATTTGACCACTGAAAGCTGACATGTTTGATAGATGGAAAAAAAGTAAAGCAAGCACAAGCTTCTCAACAGTGTTTTCTATCTCCAGTTCTTCCAGGATTCTGTGGTGTTTAGTGTACACACACTGCTGAATTTCCTGATTGGATGAAACTGTTGCAAGGGACACTTTGCAGTGCAGTGGTCCTCCAGGAAAGCAATTCAAGATTGGCTTTATGCTCTCCCTTTAAACAAAACAATCAATAGCAGGCAACAGCTCCCTCAGCTGATAACTTGAAGTATTGCAGAGAGAGACAGTACAAAGGCCTCCAACTTAAGACCTACAAATCTATCACTGGTAGCAGAAAATCTTTAATATCAGAACCTTGAAGCTTGTGGTTTAAATACTTATGTTCTATGAAATGTTTACTATCAGTTATTTCAGATTTCAGGCTGTAACAGCAGTTCTCTGACCAAATGTACATACAAGGTTTTCTAAAGAAATAGAATGTTGGCGATACTTGAATTGCTGAAAATCTGACCACAACCCCAAAAAAAAAAAAAAAACACCACCAACAAAACAAAAAGGGCATTTATTGACAACAATGTGAGTAAAAAACAAATTTGCCATTTAATATTTTGGAATCACTTTGTAATACACTCAACAAATCACTATTTAATTCAAAAGTCACTGTAAAAAGTGTAGCAGAAGACATGTATATGGGTTCCTTCTATAAAGGATACAAAACCAAATAGTTGGGTAGAAATCTCTCGATTAGCTAATTTTTATTCTTTCAGGTTCTCAAAATTCTAGTCAATCCACCTACAACTGTGAACATTGATGGAGAATGAACACCCTCAGTTCACAACAAGCAGAAAATCTTAACCTTGATTTGGTCATGCTTGGCATTAATGCCTGCTGGTATCAAAGAATCAGTCTTGTACATGAGTAGATAACACTGAAGCTGTCAGTGGCTCACAGCATTAAGACATACAGTGCATAATCAAGACAACACGGTTGTACTGGGATGCCACTTTGTATGAGTGAATGCATTTTAACAGAAACATGTGAAACCATATTAGAAATATGTAGATTAAAGTCAAAATGAAGGGAAGCTGCTGTCTTTAATACCAATGGAAAGGGTTTTTTTTGTCTATTTTTTATAAATAGTTTTATATCTGAATGAATTTAAATAAAGAAAAAAACATCTTGTTTGCAGAGCACTTACAAACATAACACTTATTCTCTCCAAGCTTATGATAATGACAAGCTTCTGCCTGAATGTGACTTGACATGTTTCATACATTTGTGGGTATGAAGGAACACTGTGTTGGTATTAGAACTATCTGTGCACACAAGACAAGACAAAGCAAGACAGATAAATAATCCATTCTATAAGACTATCAGTACAAGGAATGTAATCTTAGAGTTAGACTACCAAAACAGAGATTCAAACATTCTATTACATGGCACTTTGAAAGGAAACGAAGTATAAATGAAAAAAAAAGTGTAATTGCCTTTATTATAATGTTCTTTTAAGGGCAGGAAATGAAAATATAGCAAACGAAAGAAATGGGTATTTTAGAAATACTGTGAATACTCATAGCCATGGCCACTAAAAAAACAAACAAACAAAAAAACACCAGTAAACTCTGATAATGTTATTCTGTAGTAGTGAATGCTCTCAGAGTTAACTATTCACTGTTTGAAATATCTTGAACTTACTACATATGAACTTAGTAAAACTAGAGGTAACTGTAGTTTACTGTATAAAAGCTCATTCAGAGCTGAAATGGTTAATATACTAATGCACAAATGTACCGCTCTAATGACAGAGATACGTTCACATTTCATACATAGCGCATTAACATTAACCCATCACAGCCCCTATGAGGGTACCAATCAGTCAAAACATTGACAAAGCATTGCTGAACAGTGTTCCCTACCCTCAACCCAGCCTGGGGGCAGGCACACTGCTCAGTAGGATTGGAAGTTGGTATAGGGTCAGTCATACTTTAAAACTGACTGGTCTTCTCTGGATGGACGAATTTTTCCACACCGTCGTCCTTTCCAAACATTCTTTTCTTCTCTGGTATGCCATCAGGGTCCTGCTGGTGCTTCTGGTGTTCACTGCTGTGCCATATCCCATAACCGAAGTAAATGAGGAAACCTGAGGCGCAAGAGTTAATCACACCGTTTTCCATGGCAAAAGTCATGTCTTTGACCACACTGGAATTCAAGTAGATTTTTTCCCCAGATTCCTCTCATAAACCTCTGCTAATATCAAGGTCTGTTGCTTCTTCATTGCGTGTCTGTGCATACATATACATACTCCAATCTGTGTATGTGTGTGTGAGTGTATTAGAGAGGTGAAAGAGAAAACTACTTACCTGCAGCCATCCACACAGAGAAACGGATCCACGTGTCTCCACTCAGCTGCACCATGAGGTAAACATTGACAAAAATACTCAAAATGGGCAGAAAGGGCAACAGGGGAACCTATGGAACAAATAAGCATATTGTATTAAACATCTGAACAGATGTACATTTACTGCTTAAAGTCAGTGTTAATGGACCAAATGAAAGCAAATTTGCTGTGGTACACCACAATGGTTTTGATGTTCACAGGAGCAAGAGTAATATACCAAAGCTCTCGAGCTCATGCTCTGGGCTTTTTTTCCCCTTTGTAGCTGCTCCAAATTTGTCCTCACCCTGTATAATCCTTTTTATATCACCCCACGCTTCACAGAACTACTTTCTTTGTACTATGCCAATATCTTCAATCCATATCACGCATTATGTATAGCAGGCTTAAGTTTCTGCCAAATGAACTTCTGACATTTTCATACTGTTTGATCTGCTTCTCTATTTCTATCTGTTTAATGATCCTTTCCCCCATGAACTGTATCACAGCATTTTGTGTACAGACCCTAACTTCTCCTGTCCTACATATTCAGTACATATATTCAGTACCTGTAGTATACATACCATAAAGGACACCTTCTTGCTTGTCTGTGGTTGTCTACAAACCAAGATGATACACGCAAAGAAAACGACCAAAGATGCCACCAACACCCCCAGGACCCAGGGATCCAAAGCAAGGATGGCTTCTCCACAGTGTGTGGTGATGGCACTTACAGCGCACACTACAATAACTAGAGAAAGGCCAAACACACACACACGCACATCTGAATTTTACGTAGCAAGAGGCCATAAACCTTCCAGGTCTTGTGAGTGGAATTTATGTGCATTGTGAGGCTTAGGGCAGTGCTGACCTATTACCCCGACGGCTATGTTGACGGCAGTGGATGAGGCCTCGGTGGGTTGCGGTGAGGGGTTGAAAAGGGAGCGCAGCGTCGCCTCCCTGTCCTTCAGCTTGTTGAGGTGGGACTCAGACTCGGTCAGCTCCGACTCACCCAGCTCCCCGCCTTCTTCACCAATCCCACTGCTCTCCGACACAGAGTCTGGCCTATACCTGAAAGGTGGGGGAGGGGTTACTACCATGATGCATAATATCAGTACTGAAAATGTTAACAGTCACAACGCACCAAAATCTAGTACTCATGTACTAACGAAAAACAGCATATTGACTATAAATGGCTGTTCAACTGGCAGCTGCTTTGAAATCCATATGGGCAAATTTGTTTTTCAGAAAGACACGAATATCAATAATTAGGATAGAGTGGCACAGCAAAACATGACCACAAGATGACCATCTAAATACATAATGTACAACAATAATAAACAAAGCATTTTAAACTTCAAAACATGTTGATTTGCGTAACGTTCTTGTCTGCAAAAAAAATTCAGGTATACACAAAAACCGAACAGTTTTAAGATAGTTAGTGTTATTCGTGGCAGGGTATGGTACACTTCTAAATGTAACCATGTTAGTGAGCTTTTCATGTTTAGAACACCACACCCACATAACTCCTGATAGCCTCCCTTAGGTCTGTAAGCACTATTCTCCACTTGTACCAAATCCTGAAAGACTTCTTGGTTCATATGGATCAGAGCTATGTGTTTTTTGGTCAGCTCCCCACAAACTCTTAAAATTCCTGTTTTTCTAAACAGGACATTTTTAGGACTCCAAGGAAACATAACTGTGCCCCCTTTAAGGGGAGCCAGGCTGAGAAAACAGGTCTGAATAAACACAATCTTTAACTAAAGAAGCCACTGCACAATAGTTGTATTCAGCCGATTACATCACCGATCTAATAAACATTCGCTCTCAACACTGAGCTACGCTTCGCTCAACCATGTTCCTGAGTGTGTAGTGAAAACATGGACACGAACCTGAGAATCAGCACACAAGCAGCTACCAGGGAGTAGGCCAGCAAGGTTCCAATAGACATCGTGTCCACTAAGGCTTTAAGGTCAAAAAGGCAAGCCATGATTGCTGTGAGGTTAATACACAAAACAGTAGAGTTACACAGAGACATTTCACTGAATCCCAAGTAATAAACAAACGCACCAAGCGTCATTCGCACAATGGCAACGATTAAAGCATTAGGAGTCTACAAGGGTTGATGAACAGATTCAAATCACAACATCAAACTGGTGAACATTAAATACTCAAAAAAAAAACAGTGACGAACACAATTTACCATTTTATTATATTTGCATTATTTGATTTACTGCTGATGGCACTTCCCACTGTTAGTTTTGATTTATATTATTATTAGTCAAACCAAAATACTAATTTACATCACATTAGGATAAAATTATTGCATTTTATTGAATTTTAAAAATTTTAAAGGTCCTTTTTCTTTTCTTTTTTTCAAGAAAATGGGTGCTACATAAAATATGAGCCAAGCAGCTATCAAAAGTCAGGCGAGAAGTAACTCAGAAAGAGGAATATTAGCACATGATTATATGTCCAACGGTCACCATAAGAGCAGTACATTTTGTAGAAATAATTTATTAACAATTTATGTCCAATACCAACAATGATATTGGAAACTTGTACCAAAGGTCACCCTCACATAGATATAAATCAAATTCTTTGCTGACTGGAAGCAATCCATTCCAGATTTGCCCCATGATTCCAAGCGCATTGAAGCAGATGCCCCAAAGATCCTCTCAGCAGGCTATCAATGTACATTAATAAACTCCAAAGTGCTTCAGTATGGACTTAATTCATGACAATCCCAAACCAAAGCCTAACCCCTACCCAGGGCTTTATGCTGTACTCTACCCTCTACCCTCTATCCAGCTGTCTACAGAGTCTCCAAACACACACTGAATTCACCCCCACAGGCATCAAAGGTTTTCAGTTTTTTCTCACTCTGCAGCTGATACTACAGAGGGCAACGCCTTTCCCATGAGCTCGGTGTGTTCGCGTGTAAAACAAATTTCAACTCACACCTGCAGATTTTTACTGGTTCAGAGTGATTTGTTGGTCCAGTGTGATATTGATACAATACATTTTAAATTTGAATTGGCTGGATTTGTAGAAAGCAAAGACAAGTTGGGAAAAAAGGCCATAACCTAGGACAACATTTCAAAATCCCATTCATACCACATATTCTGCACCTCATTTCATAGTTTGCTGCAAAGTAATTAAACATGAGTGATTAAACCAAAGCCCTCTAAGAGTTTAATCCAATGGGAAGAGGCTAATAACTGCAGTGCAGGGTGACCCAGTTCTAGATTCACACCACCACCACCACCACCATCACCCCCCAACCAAAATCATGCATCCTTCACCACTGCAAGCCCAAACATGCACGCGGTGCCCCTCCACCCAACGGGACCATGCTACACCTCTGTCCACTGGAGCTTACCGGCGGTGGTGCCTGCCGCCATGGTGGCAGCCACTGGGGACTGACGTTTACTCAGTTTGGAAAGAAATCTGAACAGTATACCATCTCGCGCCATGGCAAACAGAATGCGAGGAAGGGGGAACATGGAACCCAACAGGCTAAGGGACAAAAAAGGGGTCATGATTCAAACACAAAGTAGTCTGACAGTTAAGAACACCACAGGCAACTGTGAATGAGCAGATGGATCTCAACTTCAGGCATTGTTGGTTTTTTTTGGGGTGTTTTTTTTTTTTTTTTACCTGTAGAAAGTATATTCTGCTTGCACTTTCAGTTAGCGCTTCGATTACATATGAATTTCTAACTCATCTATCATTGCCTAATGTTGGACTTTCACATTTGCCTGGTGGAAACATGTTGCCAGTTTTACACAGCAAGTTTTAACCCCAGCTCTCACCTGCAACTATACCGGAGGTCATTGTGGCAATAAGTGGGGTCTTCGTCTTAGGATTGATTCGGGCTAACACTTTGAAAAGCACACCATCCTCTGCCATAGCATAGATTACACGTGGCATTGGGAATATGGAGCCCAGCAGACTGGATGTGGGGCAGAGACATGCACAGGACCAACACGTTAGTCAGGAAATCCCCTCACACCAGCCCCACTGCACCACAGCCACAGAGCAGAACAATTACATGCTAGAACCCAAATCCCCAAAAGTTCTTTTTATGCATTGTGTAGTGCTACACACTATTCAGCTCCTTTCAGAGATTTCAAGTGAAAACACTGCAAAGCATTTAAGGAGATTTTAGGGATCTGGCTGTTCAATCATGTCATATTCATTTTTCCTGGATCATTTATAAAGACTTTGTTGTAAAATTACAGATATGACCCTACAAAGCCATAAGCATGTTCATAAAATAACAGACAATACATTGGGATTGTATTTTCCTGTAATATTAAACTTTAAAGTATTCAAAAAAGTTCCAATTTCAATATGTTTTAGGAGTTCTCCCGTGAAGTTTCCATCCTACAGAGTTAAATCCCAATTCTATTATAACTTTACTATGTATAAACTAGAACCAGTATAAATGAACAATTTCTAAAAACATGTTTTGTGATTTTGTTGATTTCACACACCAGGAAAAAAGAAAGACATTGGTCATGCTTAGGATTTGTCCTGAAAGAGTGCAGTAACAAAAGCTGTGATTGGATACATGTGCAAAAGCAAAGCATGTATGCTTCTCTTTCGAACAAAACCACCACCAAAGAGATATTAGAATTTTGAGAGTTTTTTTGTTTGTTTGTTATTTTGGAAATCAATCCACAAGTGACCCAATCATGCACTTCACTAAGCGGCAAGATACATCTGATTAGGCACACCTCACCTTTGTAAACACCCTGTTGTCTGACAGGCCCTTGAATTATGTCTACAACTTACATTTAAAGAAATGTCCAAATTCTAAGTAAGTTGTTACAACACTTGTGAGCCAGAAGCATTCATTACCTGGTTGATAATGCACAGAGTGAACCCACTGCCACCACATATTTGGCAGGTCCCCAGCCAACATATTCGAAGGCCACAGGCAGAGGGCTTTTCTCGTCCAGCAGAAAGTAGGGCATCATGAGGGTGAGGGCAGCTGACACGCCAAAGTAAGCCAGGAAACAGATCAGCAGGGAGGTCACGATCCCAATGGGAATAGCCCTCTGAGGATTCTTCACCTCCTCACCTAATTGGCAGAACATTTCAAACGCTTGTCATTAAAGAGCCTGCTTTTACAGTGTAAACACCTTCTTTTTATAGCATATGAATTACTCAACAAGAAACGTAATGTCTTTGTCTTGCTTACAGTAATAGTCATGTCATGTCTTGCCATTATTTTTACGAATACCTGTGGTTGCAATGCAGTCAAATCCTACAAAGGCATAAAAGCATGTGGCTGCACCAGCTAATGTTCCCCCAAAGCCATAAGGCAGAAATCCTCCTGTACCATAATCACTGGTGACATTCTCAGTGTAAGAGAGATTCCTGTTACAAAACACAAGAGTGAAGTATGAACTGGAAAGAAGTTTCCAGAAATCTTAAACATATGACTGTTTGTGCACATGCAATATCCTTCACCTTAAGTATTTGAAAGAAAATATCTCTCACCTGGTCACAATAGTGACATTTATGAGGGATTCTTCTGATATGTTCCAGTTAAGAGAATCTCCTTTGACGAAGCCGGACACGATGACAAACATAAGCACGAGCACGTTTATAGATGTAAAGATTTTGTTGACCCATGCTGACTCTTTAACCCCAAATGAAAGAAGACCTGAAAAAAATACACACGCATATAAGAACGTAACAGTGTTGTATTGAACTACGTGGATTATATTATCAAAATACCTGGAACATGCCTTGAACCAAAGGATCCCTGGTAGAAAAAATATACTGTAACCTTGAGTCTTATAAATAAAAAAAGACTTGCTTAGTGATCTACTAAGCATAGCGGTGTACTAAGCTCAGCGTTTAACTGAACCTGTGTTTACATTGACAGAGTGTCCTCTTGAAACAGTGTGCTCAGTCTAGTTAATCAAACGCTGGCGATTCCAGCTGACATGGGATCTCAACACCACATGCTTAGGGTCCTTTACATTTCCTATTGGCCATGTGCGTGGAACTCCTGTTCAGCCATCTGTTACATAATTCTCACTGAATTTGAGAAAACATTTGCTCAGGGATATGCGTGGCCTTCACTGGCGCAGAAAATCGTGCGTTCATTTTTATAGCTTTGTTCATTGAAAATGGTCACATCACGTATTTCAATTTTTATTTTTAAGTGAAAAATGCGTTTTAGCGGCACCAGTGTCTACTCACAACTTTATGACGCAAATATATTTGCAAGCAGATTATTGGTGAATTCGCTGACAATAGGGCATTGATTAACATTTTAGGCGCGTAATTGTGATTATTTGAAATGCTCAACTGAAAGGTTTCCAAGCTTTTGAAACTTGAAAGCGAACTACACTAATTAGTGAAAATTCTGCCGAGAGTGGCACGAGCAACGTTAGCATTAACGGTTCTACAGAAGCTAGCAGGTCGCTAGATACATATGCATGATTCACTAACATAAGAGTGTTGGCTAGATAGCTAAAGTAAAGTATTTCATTTTTTGGCTTTTTGTTTATTAGCAACTTAATTTGGTCTTGGGGTTTCATATTGTTGCTATCTTTATGCCTGAATGTTCTTGAGATGATGGTAAACGAAGGACCTTGTTAGCTTTGCTGACTTTTACTGCACATAGTACCATACACATACCATAGTATGTTATTTTGCTGGTTGTTTTTAATGCCTGTTGGCTAATGCATGCAGTAATGTAATCAGTTTTATGCTGTTGCGTGCAAAAAATCCTGCCTATAACTGCGCTGGAATCTAGACATTAAAGGTAGCTACCCGACAAACGCGTGAGCAGTTTTTGTTCAAACTTTGAAATCCTGTCGGCGACGCTGTTGGGCTTGTCTACTAGCCAAAAATGCTACAATAAAATTTACAACATGTTTGTGACAGTTGTAAATGCAGGCTTTATCAGTTTTAATTGACATTGTGTAAGCACCGGCAACTAGCGCAGGCATGCAAGACTAAAATGGAATTCAAGATGTTAGTGTTCAGCTGCAATGAATCGCTTGACACAAAGTATGGAAAACGGTCCATTTAAACTTGCCGTTTTACATTTAAAGCAGCAGTAGGTACGTCGTATACAATAACTTGCATTTGCTGACAATGTCACTATGTTCTGATAGTTATGCATGAGACAACGTGTGGAAAAAAAGTTTTGGGTTTTTTTTCCTGGTTCCACTATTGTCGTTTGCAAAAATGTACCGCGCCAGACACAAATCAACCAATCACAGCCACCACGAGCGTCTGACGGAGTGTCAGTCACCGGTAGGGCATGCGCACGATCTCACACGCTCGTGAAATCGCAGTCTGACCGGCTCTGGGACCTGCAGTAACGGTGGTGGGCAAAGAATCGCTATCGATGAAAAACTGCACACCCCCTCATCCGCTAAAAGTAGCATACACGACGTTGACGAGCGAAGAAAATAATTGAACAAATAATTAGTCAGACATAAAACAAGGATAAACATCGGCGCGCCTTTTCAGAGAACTAGCTAGCTAACTGTAGCTGAATGAATTTTTAAAAATGCTCATTTTGCGCTCATATTTTTTTTTATATATAACGTGGTAATCACGTTAATGCTTAAAGATACCTAATTACCCTTTCTGATTTATGTTTTATTTGATTAAAACAAAGCAGATTTACTGTAACCTCTTATTTTACAGTGATATCGCAGTAAGGTTTACGTTAACTGGTTTCTGATGGTAAGCAGTGTTTTTTTTGTCGTTTTGTTTTTGGATGGTGCTGAAAAGGTCTTTGTGAAGTGCCTAGGCAGTTGGGTTTGGAGTTTCCCCTGATATTTGTGCCTGTGCTCTTATGTTCTCAAAAGTGGTTTACTCAAAAGCTCCTGACAGCTTCTTTATCAAAGTACCGAAGTAAGTATGTTCTTTTATCGAATATATATTGCTGAATTTTACTTTTAATGTCTAAAAGATGTCTCTACTTTTTTGTTTGCCAGCACTGTTGACATTGCTCAAGGTTTACCCTGAAACGTAGTGCAGGTTACGGTGCTTCAAACCTTTCCTGGGATGACAGTTGACAGTCTGGGCCTCTTTGAATTTTAATTGAATAGTCCTGATGTAGGGTGTCAAACATGAACAAATGAATAAATACCTGAAAGCAGTAGAATAAGGCAAACTGCAAAGAAGTCTGGATATTCTGCCAGGCCAGGTAAGCTCATTCTGAAATACATTTTGCAGAACCTCTCTATATGGCCTCCGATGAGCTCATCAAATGTTCCACTCCAAGCCCTGGCGACACTCGAGGTCCCTGTTTCAAAAGAAAATGCAGAGTTACAGACACAGTGGGGGAAGGTGCAGGGTAGTGTACTAACACAAGGTTTCCAGAGAAACTGGTTGTTTTTGTCCAGAGGTCCTTTTCAGCTGTGCAAACCAAAATGTTTCTGAAGGTCTGAGGTAAAACCAGTCCATGCTAGTTTATTCTTTATTTAAATGTTTTTGTACAAACAGTAACGAGTGTATTTGCAGTATGAATTTGTATTAAAAGTATCTGCCCTTTGGTCAAAAATAGGAGACTCATGAGGCCAGTAAAAAAAAATAAATAAATAAAAAAATCAGAATGCAGTCATGTCAACAGTAGTGGATTACAACTTGCACTTGACTCTAACATGTACTGCCGTCTCATTCAGTCACAACTATAGAGTGCAACTACCTAGCAAAATGGTCACTCCATGCTTGTTTTTTCTTCATTTAAAGTGGGCCTGTATAAAAAACACACATCAGACAGCATCTTACTCACCTATGACATATGAGAGTATGAGGTTCCATCCTGTGATGAAGGCCAACAGTTCCCCTACAGTCACATAGCTGTACAGGTATGCTGATCCTGTCTTGGGTACTCGAGCGCCAAACTCGGCATAGCACAAGCCGGCCATCACGGAAGCCAGAGCAGCTATGAGGAAGGACACCACAATGCTGGGGCCAGAATTGCCCTTGGCAACCTCTCCAGTGAGGACGTAGACCCCGGCCCCCAGCGTGCTCCCTACTCCCAGGGCGATGAGATCCACCGTGGAGAGGCAGCGGCACAGCTTAGACTCCTCCAGACAATCCACATTTTTTCTTCGCACCAGAGAGCGGCCAAGCGACAGCAAATGCGCCAGCATTCTTTCACTTAAGACCTGAAACCGGAGAGGCGTTATTAACATGCACGTGTTTATTATTGAATATTAAATGCCCGCTAAGTTTTCAGAACGAAATGAGCAAACAAGCTAAATTGAAGGTTCTTGAATTACAAACTATAAAAAATGCTTCTGAAAGTCATTAAACCACAGAATTTGAGGTTTTTATAGATCACTCGGTGCATTTAATTGTGGTAAATCCTCTCGTGGAATTAACAGCATGGTGATTTACAACACTTTCAGTAACTGCCAACTTACCCGAGTATTTTTCAGACGCTGAGTTACAATAGATAAGCTCAGTTTATGCTGTGCAATTGCTATGGTGTAATGCTGTAATGTTCCCTGCTCAAACTGCAGAAATGCAAGTTTTCTTTGATGTCAGTACAGTGAGGAATTAAGAGTGAAATAGGTTTTGTTTTAAAATGTCTATAAGGCTTGCACATGTTCTTTAAAAAAAAAAAGCCTCATGAAAGGAAAATGAAGGAAAAGGTCTGAGCAGGTATTACACAATTGGTATTTAGAAATGTCTTCATCTTAACAGCTGTGGGTTTCTAAAGGCAGAATGGCTGTAAACTAATCGATTTGTATGCGATGGTAGTTTTGCCTTTTGTGTATGCCAGAGTAGTTTTGGTAGTTTTGCAGCTCTGGTTAGTGCCTACAATAATTGAATTGTTCTCTTATTACGAGGTTTTCCAGTCTGTTATATGGACATCAAAGGTAGTTACATGGGTGAGTCAAAGCGTCTTTTGTGAGCACATTTCAATGTTTGCTTCACAACAGATCCCCTGTGTGCCCTAGCAAGATTGGTGCTCACACTCATTTCATTATTCTGCACCAGAATATAAAAAAAAAAACATTTCTTGACAGTTTGCCAATTATTTCATGCTCATCAAGAGGTTGTGGATCCACTTTTGAGATTGCATAATAACGTCTGCCTGAAACTCCTGGAAAACTCAGCTGCATAAAACAAGCATTTCTACACAAAAATATTTTTGTCAAAGGCTTAGGAATTCTCTGGTGCATATAAAGAAACGGTGACATAACAGCGTGTGGTTGCAGAAAAGACAGTAGCCCTTGCTCTGTAACTTAGTTCTAACTTAGAGGAGCAACCTTTATCACAAATCTCCAATATGTCTTGAACAGGCTAGCCATTATTCTCTCAGATTACTGGAGTTGGCAGAAACAGTTACTTCCTTGAAATTCAGGCTATGCTAATCTTGCCATTAATTCAGTTAGCTAAAAATGGTTTATATGGAATTGCTTACAGAACTTACCTGGAGAATGCAATAGTCTGACAGGGCGTTGCAAGTCTAATATTCTTAGCTGCAGTGGCTCTGAGAAAGTTGTTACAGTCCCCACACACCTCTTAAGGAATCTTGTCACTGGACTGCTTTAAAAGTGATAGAGTTGTAGGTCAGTCTATCTATAAAACCCCATCTCAAGTTTGATGCTTTCTTTGCTGAAGCTCAAACCCTCGTTACTGACATATGAACCCCTAAGTCTTCTATTTTTACTCCTCCCTTCATTCTATCCTGGTGGGTCTTAATTTGCTCTGCTCTAGTGCCTGGACTCCAGGAGATTGGCCTGTTAGCTGTACCGCCCCAAGAGGAGGAGGGAAGAACAAGGGGTGGAGCTAGCTCGTAAATGTGGACAGCAGAAGTCAAACTTGCTCTATGAAGCATGCGATGGCAGGTTATACAGGGCCTAGAGAAAGGCATTTATGCTGCACTATACGTGTATGCATTTGCGCATGCATAGATGTATATCTGTAGAGTGAAGCAGAAAAGAAATTTTCATGCTTTATTTTGCTTTAAAAAATGCACACACAGCCCAAACATATCCAGCTGCCAGAGCACTTACTGACCACTGATAAATGGTTAAGCAACTGACATTGACAAACATTGAAACAGACACGTCTGTTTGACTAGCACAATGTGAACGAGTCGCTAAAAGCATGGAGGAGTGATCATAGGTAAAAGACCTTTATGGAAAACTGTTTGTAAGAGCCTGTGGGCACAGACAGACCAAGACATCCATGTTACAGCAACTTTCCAAGGCAAGAAAAATTCTCTTCCAAACGTACTGCAACAAAATATATATTCCAAGGCAGGAAAATCTACATCAGAATAGCATATATGCTCCTGTCAAATATCTCCAATTACTATTTTTAAAATACTATTCTTAAAATTTCAGGTAGCATTATTTAGCCAATTCAGGCCTTTCCAAAATAGAATGTAAAAAAAAAAAAAAACCTTAATCATAATACTACAGCGACATTGCTAGGATGCAAATCAGTTCATTTCTACCAGGGCCAACCTGTTTGACTGCTGCAGACTTGGCAAGATCTATGTGCAAAAGCCCACCCTCTCAGTATACTATCGGTCCAGACGCCTAAGCCCATTATGTGTCCTGAATGCCACTGTGAAAGCAAATGCCAACCCTAATAGATGGGCAAGTTGGAACCATGACTGCAAACATTCAACAGTACAATCCCCTCGGAGACAGGGAGGCATGATGCAATATATAAACCCCAATGAACGAATTTTTCCCTTTTAGGTGCTTTTGCCAAAGCTGATAAACCAGTTAGTGGAGGACACATAAGGGATTAAAGGAAATTAAACCAAATGCCCAGTCGTGCTGCAAAAACATTACCATCAAAATGCACCAGTTCTTTTAAAGAGAACATCAGAAACTAAAAAAAAGACAAAGAGACATGCTATAACTGTCTGAGCTCAATATTATAATACAGGTTTTTAGCAATTAAAAATAAATTATCCTGAATACAGTATGGCATGATAAGAATAAACAACCAAGGCCAATAGACTTGTTTTCCAGTAACTCTGACCATCCTGCAAGCCTAACAAAATAGTGCAATATTTTATATTTTATTCGGTATACAGATTTCCCTTTGTGCACAAAGCTGCCTCTCTTCATCTGCCAAGCAAGCAATGAACTTCAAAAGTCAGCAAGAAAATGGGCAAAATCTGCAGACTTATGAACATTCACCACTAATTCACCACTTTATTTTATTTAATTCTTGCGGTCACATGCATTTAAACTAAGTCTCACGGAAGGATGTTCGTGCAGATTTGGATGGTACCATCTTGTGGGGGAGGGCCAATGCCTTAAGCCAACTACCAATGTAATGATCAATCTAAAACTATTGAGTGCATAGGTCCTGTGACAGCAGATTGCTACGCCATGCTGCTAACACTGTTTGTCAGTGGGGCGCCTTGCACCACTTAAGTGTGCAGTCACCAGGAAATGTCCCAGTCAATTATTAGTAACAAGGCTAAAGATGGTACAAACAGATGTTCACAAAAAGCTGACCTAAGACAAAAAAGCTTCAATACAGAGAAGACATGCAGTATGTAAAGGACTCTCGACATTATTAAGAATGATTGTATTTTGCACTGATAATGTAAATATTGTAACATACTTGACAATCTAGTGTGAAGATCAGTCACTATGTGCGTAAGTCAGCTTAGAAAACAGTTTCCTTTTCAAAGGACTGTGTGCATGTGTCTGTTTTATTAAGTAACTACTATTGATGAGACATTAAAGTTAATCTATCTCTGTCAATGTTTTCGGTAGGCAGCTAAGACTATTGGGTAATAAGAGAATGGATGCATCAACTATATTATCAGCTATGTAAGAGGATAAAAATGACACTGCTTTCCCTCCTGTTGTAAAACAAAAACAGTAAAGCTGTCCAAACATGTTAAAATAGATTTAAAGAAAAGTCTGAGTGAACAAAGAGCATGAACAAACAAAAGATGATGTATAGCTGCAGGTAAAAAAAAACAAAAAACCCCATCACTTTAAAAAACTGAAAACAGAAGCACCGTTAGCGACCTACCTTAGATCTGCCTCACTGTACTTGCTTTGCGCGGCCTGGTATGTTTGTAAATTGTAAGTTCAGTCTGGAGCCTTGAGTAATCATGCATATGTGTTTAAGGTCAGTTTAATGCTGTGGTACAGTATGTTGGTGACAGTCTGCCCCAGGGCTGCTTCCTTTCTTCTGTGGAGTATTGTTGTGGAGTATTGTTGTGGAGTATTGTTGGTTACTGATTAATGCAGGTCTGCATCATAGCCTTTTTTAAAAAAATTTAATATAATATGAATATACTGATAAAGTATTTTTTTATGCTTTAACTGCACAGTTTGTAAGCTGATTTATTTCTATGTATTGTATTATTACAATAATATATTTGTGAAGATGCAGAATTATCTTAGGCTGGTGAGGCCTACTAAAACGAAAAAAAAAAAAAGTTTTATAGCTAAAATCAAAATGTAAAAAAATTCAAAAGCACTCAGGTCAAAAAGTACTGTTCAACTCTGCAGGCTCAAACCCACTCCAAAGCAAAGCCCCACTGTTTATCAGAGGGAAAACATGACTGGCAAACTGAAGTCCTTGACACTGTTTTCTTTCCCAATACTGATCTAACATGTACTTAACTGTATGTACGATTGGTCAACAGTTTCAACAAGCTGATTGTTAAACTAAAAATACATAAGTGATATCAGGTTGTTTTTGATACCTCTCCTTTGCACAAGTTTAATATCCCTATTTTACGGCTGTTTGTCACAAAACATGCATTTTGCTGTCCTTGTAGTTAGCTAGATGTAAGAAAAAATAAAATATAAAATTCTCTAAAAATAAGAGCTCAAGGATTTTTGCTAAGAATATTTTTACCAAATGTGACAGAAACAGTATGTTATGAGAGATTGTGGTTTGTGACTGCTTGAAGCAAAGCATTGGGCCTAACTTCTGCATGCTTTACCTAAACAGGCTTATTTATTTGTAATTCTGGTTATCCACAGTCATAAAGGCATAAATAACATTTTTATTGTATGCTCAGAAAATAACGCCTTTGTGGAAATGACTTGCTCTATTAATTTATGATTAATCTGAATTGGTAAAATAGATAAGGTACGGAATGCATTTAAAGGTAAAGTTTTTTTATACTCAATCTTATTTTCATTTGTTATTTTGAGTGAAATGTCTCACAGGTGAAGTGTTTTGAGGCTATATACTATGTAACTGTTCTGATGCTGCATGCTCTGTGAATCCTGTCATTATGTCATCTGTCATTGCTAGGACAACCAGTGCTGGGTGTTGAATGTGTTAACCACAATTCTTAAGAGCAAGTTGCCTTGACCTGCTGCTTTTTAAAGAATACCCAAAGGTTTGGATGCCCTACAACTACAACTGTCAGAAGAGGTATTTCTGTTAAATGGAAAAAGCTCACATGAAGGATCTAGGGCCTGACTACACTGGTGGTAGAGAAAGCTGTCAACAAATAGCATGCAACAGCCCATAAACACTAAGAAACGCAAAGAAATGCATACATGCCCTGTTTTTAAAGAAGTGCAATGTCACAGACCCTGAACAGAGAAAGGAATGGGTGGAAAAAGATGCTTAAATTGGGATCTAACAGGAGGTTAGTTATCATGAAGTATGTAGAATGATAAATACGCAGTGAAGTGTATCACGGCCCATCCTAATTGATGCAGTGGTGGCAGATTTGGCCACACCCAGATCAAGAATTGTACCTACACTCAAACAGATCATTGGAAGCAGTTTGCAAGGCCCTAAATGCACCCAAGCCAAAAACTATTAACTTGTCATAGAAGCATCAGTTTTTTGTCTATCCAACATATATATTATGCTTACGCCTATCAGTGGTCAGACATCCTACATCTCCAGCTTTGCATACACACATGAATTCCCATATTGTAAGTCTGCAGTAGAAGTATGTGTTTTAAGTCACACCTTCCAGTTGCAAGGTGTCTTAACTGTGATCACTAAAGACGTACACCACAGCAAACATCGTAAATTGGAAAGAAACTTATATTATCCTTCATTTCAGTTGTAGCTAGTATCTCGTCACACTGTAGCAATGTTTCTCATTGACTTTAATCAATGACGTTTGCCTAATGACATCAAAGCCATAACAACAAGAAATATGAAATTGACAAACAATACGTTATGGATTTGAGGTGATCTGGTGTATGCAACTTGTCAGTAAACTCTGTTCTCTTGGCTTGGTCTGTATAAGAAATTTAAGAACGTTCATTACATGATCCAACAAATACTTTTCCATATCACAAAAGCACAACAAATGCTTACAAGGCTTGAGTCATCTTTGAATCATTGATATCGCTTGTAATACCCTGTACTGTACTGTTTTTTATAGAACATGAAAAAAAAATGTTCGAAAAAAGTCTTTAGTACAATATGCCCAGAGTGTAGAGTTGATGGCTCTATTATGTGATGTTTAAAAATAAAAATAAAACGATCATTGTAAAAAAATAATACTAATATTCATGCACACCATCTTAACACTGTGTCCTGACGTCTCGTAATCTATTGCTAGTCCTGTTTGTAACCGGCCTGAGATGGAAAACATTTACTCGGCACAATGAGAAAAGTAAAAATTTTAATTAGTCCATCAAACTGTGGTTGTAGTTTTCATATGATTTTTTAAAGTAAGCCCAAAGTAAGGTCTAATTTAAGCAGAAAGCCAAACCAGCATTCGGCAGTTTCTTCTGTCGTGGTTCCAGTGCAAACCCGTCGGGTTTAGGACCATGAATATCACCAGAGAGGGAGTAGTGATTCACCGCTAGTGACGGAGGAAACATGTTCTTATTAGCTAGGTTTCGTATCAATTTAGAGATTTCTGTATAATGTATTCCGTATAATATGTTCAAAATGTGATGAGGAGTACACATTTAAATGCCCTTTTTAGCATGACACTTCGAGCTGCTTGTAAACGATTCCGATCATTTTAGTTAGCCAAGGGATTTGTTTGTGATGATGGAGCACATCAGACTGCCAAAGGTAAATAATCTGCGATATCCAGTAGTTAATTCAATAAAATTGCAATTTAGTTGACAGATAAAATGGGCTACATGTTTTAAAGCCCACAAACACGTATTTCTATTGGATCGAATGTGCCTAAAATGTTTTTGACTCCTATTGGCTTTCAAATGGTGTGATGTATTTGTGTCACTGCGTTGGTCTGGTTTAGAAGCTTCGTTGTAATATCTAAACGATGTGACAAGGGATAAGGGCAGCTGTGTTAATATATCAACCAACTGCTACTGACCACCACTATTCAGCTTTTACAAGAATCACCATGGAAATAATACGTCGAGATAAATGATCATTTTCCCAGATTGCGAGATTTTACACAAGCTGAGTTTACGGGAGATCTATACACGTTAAAAATGGATAGCAAATCTATTACATCTGTCGACACGATGATATATAGGCCTATAAAAAACGAATTTAATTTCTTAATATATCACACAATGTCGCAGGCACGTCTAGATATGTCTAAAACGTATTTACAGATAATATTTTTTAAAAATCTATTAAAATCTTTATGGTAATCATTAGTTGTTATCCAAAATTTGCTGTGTCATATTTCAGGTTGAAGGAGTCCAGTTAGTGGACAGAAGCTCATCTCGAAGGGCACAAGTTGGAACACTATATTTGACAGCCTTTCATACCATCTTTGTACATAAAGAGACGGAGATCCACAATGAAATATGGGTAAGTGGTTCTTGTCAGACAAGCCACCCACCTTCTACTGGCATTTTTGTTTGTTTGTTTGCTTGCTTCATTTTTTAAAGGAAGTGCATAGGATCAAGGCGACCCACTTGATTTGATACAACTGCCACCAGCAGTCCTGGGTTTTCATAAACATAAATTCAGTGACCACTCTAATTATAAATGTTCTTGTTTACTGATAGACATTGCATTTGAAAAGCTTTGTTTGGTCCAGTGACAAAAAAAGTGTGTTTTGTTGCTTTAACTACAGGTGCTGCATAGTTTAGTGTGTAATGTTGAGAAACAAAGCATTACTGCTTGTGGATACCCACTCCTCATTCGATGTAAGAATTTCCAGGTCATTCAACTGCTCATCCCCAAAGAGAATGATTGCAATGACATTGTTGCCTCTCTCTTACGTCTCTCTAGGACAGGTAATCTGGAGTATTTCACAACTTCAAATATTGTTATGCTGCTCTTTCTGTACTTTGGTGGTTTCCGTGCTCCCAGTTGTTAGGAGAGGAAATACAGTTTCAGGAATCAAGCCCTTTTTCATAACTTTATTTATCTTTCAGAACGGTATGAGGAACTTTATTGCTTTTCCTTCATGCCAAATGTTGACAAGGCTGAGAGGAGCCAGGCTTGGGACTTTCTACATCTGAAGACTGAATACAATCGTATGGGAGTGCCAAATAAGCTATGGCATGCCACCTCTGTCAACCGAGAATACAGAGTCAGTAAACTGACATAAACCAATGTATCTTGGCTATTGCATTCAGATGTTTGTTTATAATACTGAAGATCATGTGTAGCAACAAAGATAGACATAAGGAAAAGTGCACACAACTTTTAACCACTTTTTCTGTATGTAACTCCTCCTCGTTCGAGACAGATTTGCGACACTTATCCCGCTGACCTGTTCGTGCCCAAATCCGCCAGTCTCCCCGTCATCGTAGGGAGCTCCAGGTTTCGCAGCAGAGGCCGATTTCCCACACTGTCTTACTACTGCAAGGAAACCCAAGTGAGTTCTATTGCATTTGTAACAGATTCCTTCCATGGAACATTAGCTTTTCAGGGTCCATAAGGCTCTTCTAAAAGTTTGGTCCTGCCTGTAGTTTTTTCTCAGCATGATGGAAAGTTAATTGGAAGACCTCTTGTGTAGCAACTGCAATTTTTATTGAGGTTTCTTCTCAAGTACCATCACTGAGTATAAACTACTGTACTTACTCAGAAGGTATCTTCTCTTCCAGAAGCTTCCAAACATTTCCCTTGATAAGCGAGTTGCTTAAAGCACAGGACAAGTTCCTTGTGCTCTGTGTGGATTTGCATTGTTGGCACAGGCCTTTCTTTTTATTGAGACCAAGTGCTCCCCCCAGGCCACTTGTGTTTGCTTTTGGACTTGGAGGTTCAAAGAGCATGGAAGCATGTTATTTGACCTTTATACATGCTATACACAATACACACCGGGGTGGTGTGCCCCAGATGGACGTCGAACCACCTCTTATTCACATACATGTGCTCAGTTAATCCCACATGTCATCAGAGTGAGTGTCTAAAAAAAAATCCTATCGCCAACACCACTTTAGATTTTTATAAGGCCAAGGTCAAATTCTCATGAAATGGAGCCCAGTTTCTGGAAAAGACTGTGTCATCTTGGGTGCCCTGGGTTTGATTTATCATCTGTGGATAGAAGAATGTAACTTGTTAAAGGTCCTATCGTTTTGACTTTTTCATATATAACTTTGTAAGATTATGGAAGTGCTAAAACAATCTTAAATATATAATCTTCGTACTTTCTTTACCATCTGACGTTGGGTTACTATGGCAACAGAGGGAAATGGCAAACATCATGGAAATGAATTATCATGAACATGCTAGAAAAAGTATTACTTTACATCAGCAGTCACGTTTGATTGGCTAGGAAGACATACTAGGTATAACATGGGTCTCTTTTTCCTCAAAGTGGTGCACCTACACCTCCTTGCACCAAATACATGTTTCTGTGCCAGGCAGCCATATGTCGCAGCAGTCAGCCTCTGTCTGGCTTTAGCGCTCGTTGCCTAGAAGATGAACAGATGCTGGAGGCCATCATGAAGTCTAATCCTGGCAGCAAATTCATGTATGTTGTGGACACCAGACCCAAGGTACACCCTCTGACTCGAAAATGACATGCATTAGTTGTGTCTCCAAAAACGTTAAGTTTACCCTTGCAAACTTGATGCAAAAAATAGTTCTTCTTCGTCTTTCAGCTAAATGCAATAGCAAACCAGGCTACAGGAAAGGGCTACGAAAATGAGGATAACTACACCAATATCAAGTTCCAGTTTATTGGCATTGAAAATATTCATGTGATGAGGAACAGTCAACAAAAACTGATTGAAGGTATTCTGTCTCATTTGTTTTCTACATTTTCACTTCATGTCAGATTTCAGTTAATGTCAGGTTAACCTGACCTTGAACAAATAAAGTGTTCAGTGAAAACCAGCATGTATCATATGAGTAGAAATTGCAATGCATTGTACAGCTCATATTTCTTAATAGTACAGGATTTCATAATAAGAGCATAGAGCTTGCATCGCAATGCATTGTACAGCTCATATTTCTTAATAGTACAGGATTTCATAATAAGAGCATAGAGCTGTATAATGAATATCCACTGCTGGACCAAGTCATGCCAGTGAGTGTAGGAGTGTTCTGTATCATTTCCTGTGAGGTACTCATAATCAAGTTTGTGCTAAGATACCAGAATGCAGCCTAATGGTCTCTTTTAATGTCATGAATGGAATAGAATATAATAAAGACATAGACCACAGGAGATGCTCATGGTAATGCAGGAGATTATAGTAAACTTTCTTTCAGTCCATCTGGTTTTCATTGCTTGACTATTTTTGTTTCGCTGAGTTGATGACCAGCGACCCTTTCACCCCGTTTGAGAAAAAGAGGGGCGTGAGAATGATTTGATTCAGTGTTGGAAAAATAATAGTAGTCTTAGCTGTGATAACATTTTGACCCAGAAAGCACTAGGGAGTCCAGTGGGTGAATACCAGAGAGTAGCTATCCAGCAGAGATTATGTGGCAGTTTTAGCTCTTGTTACAGTGAAGCCAGTTGGAACATTTTCCCCCATATAATTCTTCCAAGAATGGTAGTTTCCTAGAACATTGGTCAGTATTTGTGCTGACATTAGGGACTGAACTTGTTCACCTGTTAATCCAAAACTTGAAGCGCAGGTAGGGACTTTCAGGAAATCATTATCTCTCCAAATAATATTCACAATTGTAAGAAAAACTTTTCTACACACATGGCTCTCATTTGGTCCCTTTTATTTTTACATGATTAAAATAAAACGTTACTCTCCCATATATGGTAAGGATTCAGCCTACTCTGCCGGCAACCAGCAGGGGGCCTAGGCTGCGCTGGGAGAGCAGGAACTTAGCCTTGCGAACTCCACTTCCCAGGACGCTTTGGGCTCATAAGTGTCGACCATGCACACCTGCAAATCAGTGCTGACTGGGCACACCTGCTGGGCTCTGCATTTAAACCCATGCAAGCAAGAACCTTGTGTCACACCTTTGTAGAGGGGTGACTGGTATATTTTTAATCAACATATGTACAGTCAGCTTTGCTGATGGAAAAAGAATATGAATTTTTAATCAAAAGTTTGTAAACTTGTAACTAATTAAATTGAACTTGTCATGTCTGCAAAGCACTTTCTTCTTGAGACAGTCATTGTTATTCCACTGTTATTCGTTTGTGTTTACCAGAATACTAATGCTCTCTGCCTGCTGACTGATTGCTTCCCTGTATCTACACTATTACAACCTCTTTGAAGTCTTGTTTTGCGCTAAGCCAATGTACTGAGCACTCTTTGTTTTCTCTGTACTTTGGTTTTGCTTTGTTGAGGGGGGGGTTCTTCCCCCCCAATAAACTTGCACTTTGTTACTGTATTCCCTTTTTCCACCTAATCGTGAGTGTCACCAACTCTTACCAGACAGGTTTTGTAATTGATAATCAGTTCTACAGAAGAGATTTTGGCCCAGTTAACTATGCAAAAATGACTTGGTTCATGGGTGTATATTTTTGGAATGCCTTGACTTAAATCACCCCACTCACATTTACAAGGATTTTAGTGGAAGGTCATTATTCTGACCAACTTGTTCTAAAATACGCCATTTGTTCTATTTAAGCCTCACTTGTTTTATTCCTGTGGTTTGTATCATTGTAATGATGTAAACCCCATCTTTTGACACCTTGATGTGCTTCATAAATCCTTCAGTGTTTGCACACTGCCTAGGCTCTAGACCAACAGAGCATCCCTACACCCTTATACTCCCTCCTTTGATACAAAATCTTGATCTCAGTGGAATGTTAGAGGCCCAAGTCTTTATGAATTTTTCTCCTTGAAAAATGAACTCCTTTCTTATGATGTTCAATCACATCAAGATCTGAAATCTGCTATGATCAGGCCATAGTGTATTTGAACAAAATCTGTGTCCAATACTAACAAATTGTGACCTGTCACACCTATATCTGAACTAAACAGTATGTCTGATAAGTTGTTGTTGTTTTAGAATATTAAACATTTTTCACATCATGAAAAATGATTCTTTAAACTATTTGTTAAAATGGTTTATTAAACCATAGTAATTTGATAAACCTGCCACATAGTCTCTGCTGAACAGCTATGCTCTGGTATTCACCCATTGATGTCTTTAGGTATTAGTATGACTTAGCTAAAGGTAATTTTAAGAACCATTAATGCAAGTACCTAGATAAATCCAGCAGGTAAAAACATTCTCAGAACCATGTGGTTGTTACAGTCACTGCACACTACTGAACGTCTTTCTACTAAATGAAAGTTTGTTTTATTATTATTATTATTATTATTATTAAAATATGTTACATATAAGGGAGTGATAAAAAAAAGATACATTTAGGTTCAGGTTTTTTTACTATCCCAAAAACGTATGCTATCCATTTTATAATTTATGTGTTTGTTATTTGTTTAATTTCTCGACCCCGTTCCCAGTGGTCACGGTAATGGCTTGTTTTCACAGTGTCTGATCTTCCATCTCCACCCATGAGAGAATTTCTCTTGGGATTGGAAAATTCACACTGGCTGAAACACATCAAATCAATATTGGAGGCTGGGACCTTTATAGCCAAGGTAAATATTCACGACCGAATGCCCTCGGATCCTGACTTTCAATCACTCGTCCTGATTCTTTGACTGTTCGTTGCAGGCTGTGGCAGACGAGGGTGTCAGTGTCTTGGTCCACTGCTCTGATGGCTGGGATCGGACAACTCAGGTATGCTCTGTGGCCAGTGTGCTGATTGAGCCTTTCTACAGGACTCTCAAGGGCCTCATGGTAAGCCCCGTGAGTTAAGGATGTATATATGGATGTATAGATTAGATGTAAACTGTATGAGATGCTAAATATAATGAGCTATAAGAAATATTGATGTTTGTTTGATGGTAGAATCGTGCATGTTAAATGTCAATATACACTAAAGGCAAAACAGCAGGGAATTTCTTCAAGTGTAACTGCTGAATTGAACTTATGGGCCTTGATTCTTTGATCATAAGGATTTATTCTGTCTGGCTAGACCACTGCAAGAGAGCACTTTGCCTTTCCTGGAGATCAGTTGGAGAAAAGCAAGGCCCAGTTTGGGAGAATAATCTACAGATCTTCTGGGATAAAAAGTGACTCCCATCAGGGGTGAAGAGAGCAAAAGTGCAATGCGACATAGATTAGCTGTGTCTCTGAATCCTCTCTCAAAGAAAATTTCATTTCCTGTTGGACACAGCGTAAAGATTGGGCTACCAGAACAATGGATAATGTCATGATAAATAGAATACTATTATTTTTAACAGCTGTATTGCTTTGAAATTATACAAATTACATCATTATACATAATACCTCCATGTTTTGCATACAGGCACTGATTGAAAAAGACTGGATTTCATTCGGACACAAATTTTCTCATCGGTGAGATGAGCTTTTAGTAAAATATGGAACATATATTTTTCAGACCCAAATGTTTTTTTGTATGTTTGGAAGCTTCTTGCTGCCTGTTGTTATCTATCTAATGACTCTTTGTATAGATACGGTCATGTAAGTGAGGAACCCAAGGAGGTGTCACCTGTTATAGACCAGTTCTTGGAGTGTGTGTGGCAACTTATGGAGCAGTTTCCTTGTGCCTTCGAATACAATGAACGATTCCTTATCAGCATCTACAATCATGTGCATTCTTGTCACTATGGCAACTTCATTTGCAACAGTGAAAAAGAGAGGAAAGATCTGAGGTGAATCCATACATTTCATTAACCAGAACTGTTTCACTTATTCTGAATATACATTGTCATATATTGCACCATTACATATAAATGTTTATTACATATCTTCATAATGTACTTGTGCACGTTGCAATTTGTGTGCATCATCACTGACTGAACGACAATGTTCTTTTTTTGTCTAAAGTATTAGAGAGAAGACTCACTCCTTATGGCCTTACTTATGGAAGAACAAAGAGGATTTTGTGAACCCTCTGTTCAGAGCGGACCACAATCAGACTAAGGGAGTTCTTCGGCCCCTTACTGCCCCCTACTGTTTCAAGTGTGTTAGAGCATGTTAATAATATTTTTTTGTGTGACTTATTGAGTAAATCACTGTTAAATCCCAGTCCGTAGATTTTATGCTTATTAATGAAGCATGGAATTCAAATACCCATAAAATAGCATTTAGTTTTTTGGGATGTTTATGTACTACTGCAACAAACAACTCGAGCAACCCACTCTACAGTTGCTGTAATTTTAGGTTTCTGAATTGTCGAATAATAAGAAAAGACGTGAGACAATAAAATAGCAGCTCTAAGATTAGTAGGCAATTTACAACTCTGACTGTCTCTGCTAGGCTCCTACTCGCGGTGGCTGTGCCAAGCAGCTGAGAACTTGCACCACACTGCATCATGAACTTACACCACACTGCATCATGAACTTACACCACACTGCATCATGAACTGTTTAAAATGTGCTGAGGAAGAGTGGCACAGAGCTCCCAGTGGGGCTGCAGTGCCCTGTCTCTGTCACAGCTGAATGACTCAGCCAGTAGAGCGAGACATTAGAGCGAGACGTCTGGAAGTGATGCAATTGGAACACAAGTGCTTATTTACAAATGTGAAATCGGCCAATATTCTCGTACTGGGAGTGCTGCATGCTGTGTGTGTGTATGTGTGTGTGTCTCAAATTGGCTTGATTTTAGGGAAGAACTTAAGCATTTAGACGTCATTAAACACTAATAGATTTTTTCCTGATCACTTTCAGAAGAAGTTCTGGAGCTTTTGCTAACCTCTCCACATATTGTATTCCTGTCTAAGCTCTAAAGAGCTGCAGTACTTTTTTACTTGGCACGCAGTCACATTGAGGGGTCCATCTCTGACTGAAATTAGTGCATCATACTGCTGATACACAGCAAGGCAAATAAACATTGTACCAATGTGAATATGCAGTGTTTTTTTCTGCTATGTTTAGGTTTTGGAGAGGGTTGTATAATCATTTTGACCGAGGCTTGCACCCTCGTCAGTCTCTGTTGGACTCTCTGGTGGCTGTAAAAGAGGAAACACGGCAGCTGGAAGAAATGCTGACTATTTATCAACAGGTAGGGAGCAGCTGTAATTCCCCAATATACCATTAACTCATTCCAGCTTATATATTTCACTATTATATATCACTAATATCACTTGTTAATAGTGGGGAGGTTAATAGTGATATTTAAAAAACATACAATTCACACTAAATTTAATGTATGTGCTAATCAGAATCACAATCTGAATATTAAGTACAAGAAATACAACATTTTTTTCTTGGAGGTGTAGGTGAACTATATCAAGATCACCTGTTACTAGATCAAACAAAAATGTTATCTATGGAAACATTGACATTCTTGGCAGTTATAAATTACACATCTACTGGTTTGATCATGAATTGGATTCACCTCCTAGAACTTTAGAAGGATTTTGCTTGCAGAGCTGATAAAGCTTCTCTGACTGTTTCTCTGGAAACCTTCTGTTCTTCACTGCGATTTTTACTACCTCCACATCTTTAACTAGAGTACACTGCAGAACCTCCCTGGAATTGTTATGTATATATAAACAGTACATATAGGCAGAATGTTAAAGTGAATGTGTTCACTGAAGGATTATCTTTTTTGTCATGCCTGAATCCTTTGTTGCTGCAGAAACTAGCCGGTGTGAGCAAAGAGCAGTCGAGTAGTCCCTCTGTGAAAAAGCACACAGTGAAGAATAGCCAAGGTCTCTGTGCTGAGCCTGCACACACAGTGAAGAATAGTCAAGGTCTCTGGGCTGAGCTGACACACATCAGCCTTGCTACCTCGCCTCAGGATTACAACACTGGAACGTTAGCTTCTGGTCTGAAGGATCTGGCCCCCCAGCAGAGGCAAACAAATAGCACAGACCTCAGCCTGTTCGGAGACACATCTGAAAGCTCAGATCCTGCTAGCAGTGACCAGGAGTCAGAGGATGCTGACTTCAGTCGCCATTTCTTCAGCTGTGGAGACTCGTTACCAAGTGAAGATAGTGTCAAGGACCCAGACTCAGATGAAGCTGCCTTCACCAATGCCTGAAAGAAAAAATTGTGCAAAAAAAATGAAAGCCATAGGATTTAAAAGGGGACTGTGCAATTATAGTGAAAATAAAATTAAATGTCATGTGGGCATTTGAATTTAGTTGTTCATTAATATCTATAATATGTCTATGTGTCTATATCAATTAATTGCCAGTATAAAGGGCGGTGCCAATTTATTTATGACAACATTTATGGCCTTGTGGTTTTACATTTGCATGAAACTATTTGTATTAAAAACCTGCATGTTATAACAGCTTCAATTTATGCAAAAACATTAATGTCAAGAGTTTATTTACAAACATGCCATTTCTGTTAATGTCAGACAGGGAAAGCAGACTTCACTGACTGTAACCTTTCCATATTTAGGTAGCTGAGCACGAGCAGGATGCATCCGGAGCTCTTGACAATTTATAGTCCATAAAATATATAAAGTTCAGACATCCCTTTACTCCATATGTCCTGCACTATATACTGAGTTTTGAGATGTTATGGGAAGATGACAAAAACATGCAACAACCAAATATACATTGGCACATGATACAAACTCTAGATGCTGATTTTGGAAATTGTACAAAAATTGCTACATGTTGGTTTGATTATATTGTGCTATTGGTGGACTCTGGATCTATATGTGCGATTTAGTGGAAGATGTGTACAGAAGCAGAATACATGTAGTCTTAAGTTACATGTATGTGATTTATAAATGAATTGGAAAATTCATTATCCAGACTATGCTCACATTTGGTCTCTGTCACTAACTAATGCAATGTTAACGCAAATAAATATCTTCAGACGATGCCTCGTGTCCTTTAATAAAGTCCAAGCCAAATTTATTTATATAGCGTTTTTTACAACAAATGTCACAAAGCAGCTTTACAAACGCACGAGTCCAGTAAGTTGCTATAATACTGACAGCTGTCATAAAGCAGCTTTTTAACAGCTTGGCTGTATATGAATGAGGAATTTAGCCTAGCTAATGAGAGATGTCAAACTTTGACCATCATTCTTTCTTTTTTTCATAATTCCCCATTAGCCTACATTTTGAATTTAGCAGAAAATGAAAAGTTTTTTATTTGATAAAGCTTAATTCCTGTATCGTTTTGTATAACTAAATTGTATAGCTAGTGAATGCATTTCATTTATCATTGTGCTAAATTATGCGAAATTAGGACTAGGCCCACAAAATTTGCATTTTTGAAAAATTTCAGGTGTTCCGAAAAAGAACAAAAAGGAGCATTTCCTTGCTGATGTTTGCATTTTAATGACGTGATGGTTAACTCTCCATTTCTTCCACTAAAATCGAGCACCCTGCTTCTCGATGCCCCAAATTACAAAAAAGTCGAAAAAAGACTAGTCTTTCTCTGTTTTTGTGAAGTTCAAAGGTCAGCATTCATAACCTGGTGACGTCACAAGGTGGCGTTGTAATGGAGTTTCAGAGGTGGCAGCTGGGTGTTGATGTCGGTGTTAGACAAATAAAACTATTTAAAAGTTAGAGATAAAACCCCAAATCTTTGTAAACAAGATAATAGTGTATTACTGAAGCAGTACATTTTAAGTGTGCCTAAACCGAAAAAGGTAAGTCATGAGAACAAATAAACTTGACCAAACTAGCAGGACAAAGTTGTGACTAGGAAGCTAAATAGCATTTGCTAGCACACACAGACCTTGTTAGCTAGTAGCTAACATAACAACTATTTCATTTGTGCACTTTAAATTGCTTGACGCATACACGCACTCTTAGTTTGCGTTTATTTCTTGCGTTTATCTAGTGTCAGTTTTACACGACAGTGCAGAATCTGGCCATTATTCCTTTTGGGGTTCCACGTTTCGGGACGGGAGCTAGTTAGCTGGCCAGCCCCCATTTGCTGTGTTTAGTAGCTAGCTAGCAAACCTGCCTACCTATGCGTGCAATGTTTAGATTTCTGTCCACAACCGATGTGGTTAACTCAACAAGTAAAACGTAATAGGTTTCCTCAAGCTTTTAGAAACATATAGACAAATATTAGCTAGCAGACCTATCGTGTCTGGTCACAAAGTAAATTAGCTAGAGACAGCTAGCTGTTAGAGAACCCCAAAACCGTTTAGCCATATCTGAACTGGCCATCTTCACTCTTTCAGCTCCATGTTTAATTGTCAATTTAAAACCATATCTGTATTTTATGGTGACGGACATGATTCCTGTCTAACTTGTTCATGCATGATCATGACCACTTGTCAAGATGGGTCAGTAAAATGTCAGTTAAATCAGTCTAGCCGAACAAAAGTTTTAAATGTGAGTTGTAACTACACAACCCATTGAAGAAATTAACGGCGTGTATTCAGTTACAAGTAACGTGGCAGTTCGCTGAACACGTGACTGTTGTAAATTTTATGCTTTCCCCTTAGGAATAGCACAGGAAAATCTATCTTCAGGCAAGTGCTATTCACTCCATGCATTAGACCACACATGTTGCCATTATGCTGTGTCCTTTTCTTTCAGGTCAAAAGAGAACAGAACTTAAAATTCTATGAAATTGTCCCCAAGGGATCATTTTTTTCATTTTTGATGCCTTCCATCTGAAAGTGGCACTATGCCCGCAGCTACTGTGGATCACAGCCAAAGAATATGTGAGGTTTGGGCTAGTAACCTGGACGAGGAACTGAAAAGGATCCGCCAGGTGATCCGAAAATACAATTACATTGCAATGGTAAGCTTTGTTTATTCTAGCTTCGCTTGTTTAAAAACCTGCAGAATATCAGTATCACGTTATTTATTGTTTGCCTACAGGACACAGAGTTTCCGGGTGTAGTTGCAAGACCCATTGGAGAGTTTAGAAGCAATGCAGACTACCAGTACCAGCTGCTACGGTGTAATGTTGATTTGCTGAAGATCATCCAGCTTGGCCTTACTTTTATGAATGAACAGGGGGAATACCCACCAGGAACATCGACATGGCAATTTAACTTCAAATTTAACCTCACGTAAGGGGAGTGTTATGTAGAGAGATGTTATCTGTTTTTTTGTTTGTTTGTTTTGTATACAGGTTTGCAGTGTTATGCTTGAATTTGTAGTAGGTTTGAAAATAAGACTGCTTTCACATTTACTTGTCCGTAACCGTGATGACTTCATTTCGTGTTTCAGTAAAGTGTGGCCATAATGAAATGTCTATGAAAACATTTTTTCAGAGAAGATATGTACGCGCAGGATTCTATTGAGCTGCTTACTACATCAGGTATCCAGTTCAAAAAGCATGAAGAAGAGGGCATTGAGACACTGTACTTCGCAGAGCTTCTTATGACTTCAGGTGTGGTGCTCTGTGAAGGTGTCAAGTGGCTGTCATTCCATAGGTAATATTTTAATAACAAAACTGTATTTTAAAGGAACCTTAGACTGTGTTTATCTGCTTGGTTGAAAGACTGAAAATCTTACTCTTATCCTGTTTAAAAGCTTGTCTACATTTACAGCCTCATAATAATACATGCAAGTTAAAATGATCCATGTTATTACTTTTTTTATACATACCTTTCTTTTGACTTTAAGCCATTGTGAATTGTGATTTATGCTTACTTGTACACAACTTTTTCCATGATTTTTTTTTTCTGTGTTTTTCCCCTTTAGTGGCTATGACTTCGGTTATCTAATCAAAATTTTGTCCAACTCCAAATTGCCAGAGGAGGAGGTTGACTTCTTTGAGATTCTTCGTTTATTTTTCCCCATTATATATGATGTCAAATACCTCATGAAGAGCTGCAAAAACCTGAAGGCATGTGAACTCTGTCTTTTTCAAATGTGTTTATTAAAATGCTTACAGACATTTATAAAAGTCTTACTGTTGCTAGAGCATTCTAAAGGTTATATTGCTGCCGAAGTCGGAAAAGGAAATGAGGCGTTGTCCTAGCAGTTGGATGTTTGTATGCATGGCAGAGCTTGCCTGTTGAGCAGTGGTTTTGTGGCGTGTAGGGTGGTTTACAGGAAGTGGCAGAGCAGCTGGAGCTGGAGAGGATTGGGCCTCAGCATCAGGCGGGTTCAGACTCTCTCCTCACAGGAATGGCTTTCTTTAAGATGAGGGAGGTAGGTAAAAGGTCTAGACCTTTTGTAGTGTTCACTTCCTCCTACATATTTGAGTCCAAGCCCTCGTTATGGGCTTCTGTAGAAATTACTGCAATGATCACAACAGGTGGAAGTGGACTTTCTTGTTCCTTATACCTCCATGCTCATAAAAAAAGAAAGAAAACCAACATTTGATCTCAAAACAATGATTCTCTAATAGTTTAGGATGTGCTCATCACACCTTGAGCTGTGTTATCTCTTCGTTTCAGATGTTCTTTGAGGATCATATTGATGATGCTAAGTACTGTGGTCACTTGTATGGTCTGGGCTCCGGCTCGTCCTACGTCCAGAATGGCACAGGCAACGCCTACGAAGAGGAAGCCAACAAACAGTCATGACACAACAAGAACCCTTTCACTGTAGAGAAATTCACCTGCAGGGCTTAGAAACATGGGGTTTTTTTTTAGTTTTTCATAAAATGTTCAATAGGAATTTGCACTTTAAAGCTCCAGCGAGACTCTTGATTTTAAATGTAAAGCTAAAAGAACTTCCTCCACTTTGTTGCCTTCTCTACGTTAACCTTTTGTCACAAGTTGTTCCTATTTTATGATGAGTAAAAAAAAAAGAAATTGGGTGTTTTATCCCCCCCTTTACCCTCCCCTTCCCTCAGAGCTCAGCCTTAAAAATTAAGCTACATTTTATGTTTTGTTTTGTTTTTTTTAATCATTAATTTATTGTATTGGTTGTCATACTTTGTTGAACAGTGCATCTTATTCAGCAAACAGCAGTATGCCAGTTACCTACATGTGTGGCTCTTCCCTGATCCGAGGAGTACTATATCGATTTTCACTACCTGCAGTAGCTTGACAAAGTGTCCCACAGTCTCTCACTGGCAAATACAGGCACTTACTGGCACAAATGAGGCCTTGCACTGATTTTACCTTTATGTTGGGCTTACACATTTTACCACAAAATTAGAAGTGTGATGCATAACTCACTATTTAATTGGACTGAGGTCACTTCTGTATCAAGATTGTCTTCATTTCATTTTTAAAAGTGAATTGAAGGTTTTGTAGTGTTTTAGTAAAAAAAAAAAAAAAAAAGCCATTGCCTTTTATTCATTAAGCTTCTTTGGGGGGAAAATCTTAACCAACTCAAGCACTCGGTGTCAGTGGAATTAGGTTTAACGTTACTTGTAGCACTGGTTTTTCAATCATGCACATTTTTGTGCTGTTTGCTCTCTTTTTTTTTGTATTGTACTGCTTTACAAGTCTGTGTTGGGTAGATCTGTTGCATGTACTGATGGCTTTTGAATAAATGCTGTATTGAGTCATGGTCTGAGCTTTTACAGAGATGTGAAGTGCATGGACATTACTACTTCTTTTGTTGAATGTTGCCTCTGGAGAATGTTGAAAAGAACCATTGACCCTTTCCCTTTCCCCTCTCCACTCCGTTAATGTGTAAAATATACATGTTGAAAATATGCAATATCAAGGGTGACTGTTTTTAGAGCTTTTGTAAATAAAGGCCTCAGATTTTCTAACATCTGAAAAGTTGTGAGCTGTTTTATAGCTGTATTGTTTTTCCTTGCACTCTTGCATGTTATGTAGGTTCAGACACTGACAGATGCAGCATTTATACACAGTTCAGAACACCATAAAAATACATAAAGTACGTGGTTTATTGTTTCAAATGAAAAAAAAAATCCAAGAAAACCATTTTACCAACTCAATGATAATTGATGGTCCATAATAAACAAAGCTAATGGTTAATGTAGTACAGTTTAATTGGGTCAAACAGTCCAAATTAAACTAGGTTTTCAAAAATACAATGTTAACAGGCTATGATGTTCTACTCTATGATTTATGGACTAGTATGAAATAACCAGAAAGGTCTCTATAGATGAAAATGGCACATAAAAAAACACCCCAGCACTTTTAAAAAGCCTTGGCTTGTCTGCCATACATTATCCCTTGGTGAAAAAGTATCGTACATATTGTTGATGTACTGTATTTGTAGTATCCTGTATCATGCAATACTCTTGGCATCATATTAAATGAAAAGCATTACCAAAGAGAAAAATAGAGCCCTTGGAGACATTTTGACCATCTGTCCAAAACCAGTGATATTTTCTGCAACATGGTAACTGTGTAAACGTCATACCTGGTTTCAAGCATGGTGTGTTCATTCTCATTAACAATCCTGCTTGAACATACACTGCCACAATTTTGAACGTCAGTATCAACTGATACCCTTTCAAAACAAAATTATTTAGTTTGAATTATTGTCCAAGATTGCAAAATGTAGTAGAAATACCAAGATTTCCTAACTGTATTCCTAATGCATTAGCATTGTCGATAAAACAAACAAACAAACAAAAAACAGGATGCACGTTTAAGGGTTTTCACATGTACAGTAATCTGAAGTGCAAATGAGACAATGCTTTGTCTTCCTGTGCTTATGAGGTCACAACTTCCTATTGTTGTTCAAGTCCGCTGTAAGTCACTGCTGCCGTGGTTTCGGCTTGGAATAAAAACCTCTCTATCCATTTGGTCCTGCACAGCTGGAGCATGCTGAAGGTAAAGTTTCTGGAAAGTTAAGCGACTGCTTTAACAATTCAACATAGCAAAATGTCTTGCATTTTAATTAATGTACAAACTAATTTTAAAACAATTAGTGATATACAGGTCAACATACACAAAGGTCAATAAGACCCTTTGAAAGAGCCATAGAAAATACAAATATCTTTGCCTAAACATGCCAACAAGATAAACATAAAAAGATGAACTTCCTTTAAACAGATCTGAGAACAGTTCATGACTCAACAATCCTTTAAACTTCCTTTAAACAGATCTGAGAACAGTTCATGACTCAACAATCAAGGTGTGTATTACAGTGCCTCAGTTGGGTCTTCAGTCTTCAGATTTGAAATGTAATATATACAGTATATATGCACTACAACGCATGCACAAAAACACATTTCATCTCAAACTGATATAAAAATTTTGCCATGAACACAAATACCACGACACAATTTAATATCAAGGCATTAGCTGTAAATAATGACTTTGGTGATCATTTAATTCATGGTAATGAGTTCTAAGTGGGTCACAAAGTGTGCAAGTCAAATATCACCCAGAGTGCAATGTTTTTCAGCAAAGGTTCTTTAGGCACAGTGTACACACACATAGTCTCTATACAGTACAAAATGGACTCTGCGTCCGAACTGCATCCTCATAAATAAAGCTGGTAATCCTGTACAGTCAGCTTTTATAAAGAAGCACCCTACTCAAGCAATTAGATAGAAACCCAATGGATAATGGTATGTTGCCACAGCCAAACGCCCTTTCCTGTACAGTGGGACAGTGGGGATTTTTTACTTCCATGGTCAAAACTCTTGACCATAGAGGAATCTGGTAACAACACAGAGAAAGGCCTCAACAACACTCATTCGCAAATATTTAACAGATGTAGGTGAACACTTTCATTACTTGGGATTCATAAACATTGTTTTTCTTTGCATAATTTGTGACTAATTTGTCAGATCATATCATATACAAAGAATAGACAGAGCCAAAAAAAAGTCAAACCTTCTTCTCTTTAAAGAAGTCAGTACTGTGATGGACCTAAGTTTCCTTCTCCATAGTCATGGCAGGGTTGTTTGTGCCTGTTCAGAACAACAAGGAACAGATCCAGATGAACATGGAGTAATCACTGTACGCTCTACACAAACCCACTGTTTTGGCGGGCGGTGCTGTGTTTAGCAGCCATAGGAAAAACAGGTCCAGCCCGCAAAGAAAGTATTCTGTTCATTTCATAACATCCCAGACCTAAAACGTACTAAATCATGAGACTCCACACAAAACCCACTTTGTTTTAATATACAAGCTTCTCTCAGGCATTCCAGAGTAGGGCTTGCTGTATGACCTAGATTAGTTTTTTAGTGGGATAATATTTGTGTCATCTAGGGTTTATTATATATACCCTGTGTGTTCAGATCTTCAATCTTAGAGAGCAGTGGATCTGACCTAGCCATAATGAACATAACCGATATATTCTGTATTCTCTCTATACATTTTTTTTTAATTGAGCAGCACAGTCAGGGTAAAAGTACTGTATAGTACTACACTGAGTTGCCATGTTATTAGTTTCACCCTGTTCTCTTCTCTGAGCTTCACACAAACTGTACAGGTTTCTTTTGTGTCATGCTGACTGAAGGATGGGTTCTCAAGAAACATGAGGTCAAGTGGCCATCCTGGGAGCGTTTGAGCGTGTCGCCCTGCCACGCCTTATGAAGAATGGTTGATCGGCACAATATATCTGGCATATCTGACCAGGTTCTGAATGCCGCTGACCCAGTTCGGAATGCAGCCGTCCAGGTTCTGAACGCCGCTGACCTGGTTCACCCTTATCACAGCTGTAGTTTTTCCACATTTGAACAGACCAATCCAGTGTGCCAAGCTCTCTCCTTGTCGCAAAGCGCGCACCATCGGCAGTGGGTGCAGGAAGGGCACAGCGGGTGCGGGACTCTCCACCAGACAGGTGTGCCTATAAACTGGCAGCTCATCGCACACTGTCAGTGTAGTTTACTTCATGTTGTCTTTGTGATTGTCACTGGGGCATAGTCTGCCACTTATTAAAACAGTGGTGAACCCTTGCTGTGACGTAGCTAAAAATCAGCCTGTGTGACTTAAATGGTGCTTGTTTGTTGGATCATGTGAATGCCGTGATTCATCAAAAACCCCCGCAGAGCACTTATCTGAAATGAGTACGTAGATAATTTCCTTGAAATCGGTCAGGGAAAGTGGTCAAACATTTGTTGGACTCATTTGGATATTGCAACTTTATGCAGTGCAGTTACTGCCAAGGCCAGTAATAAGATTAACAAATGACATATTGTTCAGTGTTATTTTTAGCACGTGGAAGTAACGGTGGTATGTTTATCACTTTCACCTTGGCAGTCTTTGTTGTCTGTCTCCTCACTCTCTGCCCAGTTCTGCCCATTACTCAGCAAGCGACTCTGAGACTCTCTCAGAGGTTTAGCAGGAAATAGATGGGACTCTCCATCACTGGAGACAAAAGGAGACAAACATAATACTGGGTATGGCATAAAAGCACAAGTTTTATTACCAAAATTCCAAGAAAGTAAAGCGTGTTGTTGTAAATACAAGACATTTTTACTCTGTGTCTTAAGTGACATGTCTCTATTAGGCCTGGTAATGTCTGGCCTGAAACATTACAGTGCGCAGAGGATCTACTTGAAGGTTTTGTTTTCTGTTGCTCATGCCTTAATTTTCTGGAAGTGAAAAACACTGCTAACAAATAGCCGACTGTAACAAACAGGAGACAGATGTGAACCTTTTGACGGCAGCGTGTCTACATGGTGAGGCAGGCTGTTCAGGGTCAGGGTTCACTAGGCAAGTGGGGAACGAGCAGCCATCACCCAGACTAAAATCACAGCAAAGAAGAACAACAAACTTCAGAAGTTTCTTCTTACCCAAGCAAAGTGTATAGGAATGGCATGCAGTATGGTGTACCTGGTGAAAACAGGTAGGAGCCAGTATTTCTTCTCATCACCAAAGACCTGGCGAAAGTTCTTGCTTACACCGAGACTGAAACCATTCTTGTCGGTTCCATGACGGAAAGCAGGTGCACGGAAGACCTCTGAGTTTGTAAGTAATATTGGGTTAAAAAAAAAACCCACACATTTGGAAAACAAAAGGAACTTTCATTGACCTATGTCTTCATCTATGCTTTTTCTGCTCCCTACTTTTTCCACATGTAATATCACTGCTGTGATTCTAAAAATGGTCCCAAGAAATTAAAACAAATATCACAACAAATAAGAGGAAGCATTACACCTTAGGAAGAACTGTATCAGTGCCTCTGCATCTAAATACCTACCAAGGAACACAGCAAGACAGCATCTGTCTCCCAGCAGATATCCATAACTGTCTCTAGCTCTAAGCTGCTTATTACAGTCTCATTTCAGACATTGCAGTACTGTATCTTGATGATCCACTCTGCAAAATATTTCTGTGTTCTGTGTAAATTAATTAATTTTCCATTTGAGGAAAATATAACTTCCCAATAAATGTCAAGCTGATTTAGATTCTTTGAAAATACAATATTTCAAGCCCCAAGATGGGTGTTTTCAGTTGTTTGGTTATGTTTGAGTTGAATTACTTGTTAATTTAATGTTGGCAAACTACTCCGTCAAAGTTAAAAATGAATGTTATGAATCACTCTGAATCACCTCATTCATTCAGAAATGTTTTTGGAAACAAATTTGGAACTACTTTCAAATTTGACTTTCAAGGTTTAGCTACTCACCTAGAGTGGATCTATTTTTACAGACAAGCCAGCAGTGATAGGCAAACAGGGAAGCCAGACTGACTGAGAACATGGAGGCGGCAAAGAACAGGAACATAATGTGGAACTTGGCTTGAGTGTCAGGCAGGCCATTCTGGAAACAAGAATCACATGAAGGGAATCCCAGTTGGTGTAGTACACAATGACTCCAACAACAGGATGTGTTGCAGGTGGTGTATGAAAACATTTGTCTGCCACTAGGTTGTTTGCTACCTGTTAAGCCTGCGGGAGTTGTGGGACAAAACTATATCACACCAGGATATTAAAGTTTCCTATATAAGCAGTGATATGGCTACAGTGAATGACTTGCCATTTTCTGCATAGCTCCAAATATGTCTTTAAATGATCAACATCCTAAACCACTACAGGAGTCTGTTAGAAGCATATCTACATCAGTCTGTGACACTAATTAGTCGGCTACCCAGTATTCTTTGAGACGCTCATGTGTTTTGCCATCAACCTTGCAGGGAAGTAAAAAAACAATAAAAGTGAAAACAAACACCAATAGCACACAGGCAATATTAACTGGTCTCACTAACTGTGTATTTGTCATGAGGAAGTGTAGACAATCGAGTGGAATCAAAGCACCCTTTTAGTTAAGTCTACCCATGCAGTCGAAGAATGTCTGAAGAATGAAGCGGTTTTACTTACAGTCCAGAACTGAATGAAATACTGTAGGTCTGTCGCAGTGATGAAGAGGCAATACAGCAATGAATAAGTGAGGAAAAGTAAAAAAAACTTGTAGTTTGAGAAACCCACACAGTTGTTCACCCTGTAGGAGAGCAGGCAATGGAACACTGGTCTCAAGAGCAAGCATCAAGGATATTAGCATGTCCTTTAGTCCTTGGGCAGACTGTATTTAAAACAATGATATTCATGATCTTGAATATTCATGATCTGTTTCAAACATAAAAAACATACCTTTTGAATGAAAAAAATCTAAAGGTGTCCAAACAATTCTTTAAATTTCTAAATTCTTTCTGAATCCCTGAACATTTTGTTACCACAATACATTCCTTTTTTTCTTGCTCTTATTTTGTGTTTACTTTCTCATGCTAGTACATACATACCATGGACAGTGGTGATCCATCTTCAAGATGCACCTGTGAAACAATATTGAATCATTCAGTTGAACTGTTACACAAGCAAGTCAGACTCCAGGGTGTGTGCTGGCCGGAAGGAAGACGTACCTGTCACAGACGGAGCAGTGGTGGCATCGGTCAGGTTTTACCACATAGCACCGGTCACAGTAGCGGATAGCTGTGGGGATAAACGCGGTCTGCTAAAACAACATGATGTCTGGCTAAACTCTAATGTGAAAATTGCTGTGCAATCTTGGATGTTCATGGTCCATAGTAAAATGCACAGTGGTCGTAAGTGTGCTGCTGACGTCAACAGCACTGAGTGCAGATATAGCCTACCTCCAGACGTCGTTCGAGTGTAGATGGGTAAATCCTTGGCTATTCTTCTCAAAATCTCCTGCTGAGATTCTCCACGATCATCTCGCTCCAACAGTTCTTTGTCAGAGTGGGACAGGTGGAACTGAGAGGACCAAATAGAGCTCAGTGTTCCAATGTCTATAGTTATTCATCATCCTTGTAATCATGTGGTCCACACTGACAAAAATATGGTATCTAAATTGTATTCAAGATGAACCATATTCTGTGTAAAAGATCATTGTAACACAGTGGATAATAAACATAGCACTGTGAGCACTTTTGTTATACTACTGTGAAATACTGCACTGAAACAGTGTAATGTCTGCATTAGACATGGAGGACTAGCATATACTGACACTGTTATCAACTGTTACAGCTGCCAGTAAGGGCCTGTAATGAAATGCTTCAAACACACAAAGCTGCACCATAGAGATCACCTCCTTTTAACTGGGCAAAGACCAAGACATACCTCTCTGAGTGGGTTCATAGGCTTGGTGAAGATGGTTTGCCAATATGCCCATACAAACATGATGAAGAGCACATGGTAGGCCAGTAGGTAAACTACTGGAAAACAAAAAGAAGCAACAGATTATTGCTTGAACTGAATGGAAGAGCAATGACAGATATTGTACAAGTGCATCTACTCGAGACTACGGTTATTACACCGTTCTTTAATAGCACGTTAACTTTTCCCAGCTGAAATCACCTTGCAAATTTCATTCAAACACTGGAAGTATGTACTTGTGGAGAAGATGTGTGTAAAGAGATAGGCTTACTTTTCTCTGCCATGTTTTCAACTGTTGCTGTATAAACAATAAAAAAGAAACAAAAATGTTAGGAGTCTGTGTCTCCTGTTACTTCACTCTCCTCCTTGTTCATATTTAAATTTTATATGTGCAGCAGCTATCAAAAATACTGTCGTCACTGACATTGAAACAAATGTCAATATGAACATGTTCCAGCTGATTGGAATTTTGGAACATCTCATCTTGCCATTTTTGTTCAATATTATTATTTTCAAAATCAATAAATTATATATATTATTCAAAGTAAGTTTCATGTATACACTTTTAATAGCAAGTAGGCAATTTAAAAAAAAAATTGGTGGTTTTAATAGCAAGATATTGTAACATTGTGTAGAGTGTCTCTGAAAACATCCACGCAGCACACAGAAGGTCAGTCAGCAGCAGATGGTTCCCAGTGCGGTTGCAGTGATACCTGATGCTGGAACGTACACCAAAGGGAAGCAAGCTGTTAATCAGATCCCAAATCACTAGATCCTCACACAGAGGGGTTTAAGCCATGATGCTAAAACACTGGTAAGATACTAGTCAAGCAGCACCGTATAAACAAGGTAATCTGTCACAGAGCCCAGTCCCCTGTGGGGAACAAGGAGGATTCTGACACTCCAAGACCCAATAACCTGGAATGAATCATTTTTCTTCTATAGATCAAACATCAAAAGAAAGATCTTTGTATCATAATGGAAATGGAATCAATGTAAAACTCCATATGACCCTTGTATGTTTCTTTTTCATTCATGAATGCCATTTTTTGAGTCTGATCATTTATTAAGCCTTCACTAAAGTAATCAGTTACTACAAATGCCAGTTATGTTCCTAGTAATACAGTTTGGTCTATACCAGTGATATTTCATCTCCTCAGTCAATTTGTGTGTGAGTGATATGTATGTGTGTGTGTGTGCGTGTGTGTGTGTGTGTGTGTGTGAGAGAGAGAGAGAGAGAGAGAGAGAGAGAGAGAGAGAGACAATCTATGAGTGTTCATAGAGAGAGAGAAAGAAAAAGAATCTATGGATGTTCATTTGTTCCTTTGCTGTTATTTTAATATGTACTTCAGCATATTGCTCAGAATAATGCTGTTAAATTGAGGATCTGAGGTATCCTACCATAGCACACAGATTTCTGTGAGTGAAAAATGACATCCAGAAGCATGTCTGACACTAGCAGCTGCAAGAGTGTTCATAAATCAAACATGTAGGGCACCGTTAAAAGAACTGAAAGAGAAAGATGACTCAGGAAAGAAAGAAAATACAAAATATCAATTCATTAAACCATTCTTCATGGGGCAAGTGATGTACAAAAAATGTAAAAAAAGTAGGTCAAGCAGGGATTTGTGGTGTTCACTTTGACAGCTAGACAATGAGATTAGCTCCGACATATAATCATCTGATAACACATTCATAACAAGCTCTGTCTCCGTGGGAGACCATGTGCCATGATTCACCCATTTTCTTCTGCTTGTAGTAACACTCTACTGAATAACTGATCACAACACAGTCACTTCATTTTTGGTAAACAGTGTCGTGAAAGTATTAGAGTATATATATTGTATATTTTAGATGTTAGTAATTATTCTAATCTTAAAACCATCGATTAAATCTCACTGCCCTAAACGTAATTGGATGATGGAGTCTGTTTCTCGCTTGCAATAAGCATCTGAGACGCTCCTGCACAATGTTATCCTTTGATTTGGAATGCAGTACAGTGATCTGATCATATCTTTCCCACTTTATATTGTGCTGAGAGGGAGTTCACTTAGAAAAGGGTTCACTGCAGCTCAGCATAAACGATGGCATAAGTCAGCAGAAACATTCTGCGCTCTCTGCCTCCAACACATCACTCACACGCGCCTCTGGGGTCACCCCAATTTAGCTGGGGGGTTTCGCTTTCCCTCAGACGAAACAAACTGCACAACGGTTGAAACGCTTGCATCTTGCTCTGTTTTCAAAGACCACCCCTCTCCTTCGGGAAAATAAACCAGTGAATTCAGCACAATTCACATAAACCATATTGGTTATGCTCAATATCACAAACTCCTCCATTCAGGTTGATGAAGCGCTCTAGTTCTCCACGCTTAGCTGCATGGAGACATGTTCACGACAACAGTTCAATGTAAGTGCTCAATGGTACGAAAGGAATAGCCGCTGTAATTCATCAGGGCTTTCATGCATCACTGCTTTGTTAACTAGACGAGAAAAACGCTTTTAACCAAAATAATAACTTCTCTGGTTCTAATGAACATAGTTTTAAACATATTAACTTGTCTGTTCTCGTCAGCAGTGACTCAACAGTTTTAATGGTCTCAGATATGTGATACCATCATCATCATAATCTTAACCATGTCTTGGCAGTTATTTCTATTAGCAACATGGCGATAAGTCTAGTAATGTCCTGATAAATAGCCTATTGATGTGAACTGATAGCGGAACGTTTATGATTAAAAAACAATAATAATAAAACGTTGTTTTCCAGGTTGAGAGTTCCCATGCAAAACACATGACAGTAGCAACCTCCCGTCTTCTTTTACTGCTCAAGTTCACCGAGACAGCTGCGCAATCAGCCTTACCTATGCAGAGTTGCACGACATAGGCGTAGTAGGACCATATCACAATAAGCCATATGAATAGCACAGGGATCCAATATAAAACTCTCTGACAGTTCCTTTTGATGTTGCGCGAACCCGACGGCGCCATCTTCTAGCCTATCTGCTGACCAAAACTGGCCAGAATTGTCAAGTTCTTCCAGTCGTCACGGCATTGATGACAGTGAATTGTATTCAGTAAGCCAGAGCGTTGTACCCGTTGCAACATGCCCCATGGCTCCACATCCTATGGCGTGCCTATCAGTCCTGTTTGTGGTGCAGAATAATGGTACCGCCCCTTCTCACTAAGTTGCCATGACGCTCATTAGACGTCTTAGCGTATGTGATCTATGCCTAAATTAACCTTTCTCACCGTTTGATAAAGCTCACGAGGAGAGTGGTGTAATTAATGAAGGGTTCAGAATGGGTGGCGTTTAAATATCGTGTCTATTATATATTTTGGAACGCTTCTCCGTAGTAGCTCCTAACTGAATATGTTGCCGCTTAAAAGGTCCCACCTGATCCTTAAAACAGTGTAAATAATATAAGCATCAGGAGACGACACATTAAGAAAAAGACACATAGCTGGGTTGTCTCTATAATAGTTTATTTTGAATACAGCCTTAAAAATGGACTAACTTCAGCTTGAATGAGGTTTTTTTCTTGTAATACTCTACACAACTTAATTGTGTGTATTATGATAAAGTCAAAAGACCACCTACAATAATTCAAAGATAAAAGCAGCCATTTAGTAAGAGCATAGGATACTTTGCACGGCTAATTCGATAACCAACCGATAAACAGAAACAAAAAAATAAACACTAGAAATCAATCTGTCTGTGGCTATTACACAATCAGTCCTTACCATTCACATGGAAACGTCTGATTGTGAATTCAAACCGTTTCATGCATACTAAAATTATAGCTATATGGCTGATTTATTTAAATACGATTTTTAAAGAGTATGAAAGTATCTGTAACTAGAGAAAAATGTTAAGACATTGTTTTTATATGTTCAGTACAACAATCCCCAATTGGGCCTGTGTTGTTAGACCTTGTGTAAGCTGATCGGGGTACTGGAAAGGCTTAGTGAAATAATATTAGCAACGTGGTCACTATAAGTTTTCCTCATACTCCACAAAACAGTTTAAAGAGGCAGTTTTTCTGAGTAATAATACTATATAGAAAATACAGAGTCATAGCAGTGCTGCATAACACCTGACTGGTAGAGTAGAATCCTGAAGCGCTGACACTGATGTTACATATAAAATATTTGCATTTATAAAATATGTCAATATGTAGTCTGTGTCCTGAAGTATTTGTTTCTGTTTTGTTTCACAGTGTATTTTTAACTAACTTTGCACTTAGTGTTTTGTTTTTTTAAGGGCTCTGCCAACATGCCACTGGGAAGGGGTTTTGGCATAATTCCTGGAAGTACCAGGTTAATCTGCTTCAGTGGCTTACAGCAGTGAGACATACAGTCTGGCTTAAGACTAATCCACTCAGTGAAGCCCTCAGAATTATGGCTATAGTTATTAAAGGAGCAGAGCCACTGCATGTTTCATTACTGACAACTAAGTAAAAATACCTACTGTCAAGCTGTGGCACATAACTAAGACTTAAAGATTAACTCGTGCTACTTTACGTTATCATAACCTTCTAATAACTGTTAAAGAACCCTTAATGTTATATTTTCAGACTGTGCTATGATCCCATGGGTGCAGAGTTAGGCTGGTATCTAGTGTCTGTTGACTGTCCAGTGCATTAATATTATAGAGCAATATGATACTAAGGCAAAACGACTGGTAAATAAATTGAGTTCAAGTTCTAATTGTTTTGCTGCTCTGGTCCATTTCGAAAATTCCCTGAAGCACATAGTCCTATGACCAAAGCTTGTGATTTTGTTAAAAGTTAGAAAGCGAGGAAAATGTTATTCACTGAGACTGGATAAAATGTAGGATACTTAAGTCACAATAAGAATTAGGTTTTACCGAGTCCTATATTCCAGAGTATTACAAGTTATTTTCCTGAAAGCTCTTTCTTCAGACAGGCCTTAAATGAGACGAATCTCTCTTCACCTTGATATCCCTAGGGTCAGGAAGAAAACGGTAAAAATAACTTTTTTGTGCTAGAACATCACAATATTACACCTATCACATATTACAACAAAAACTGCAGGTGAAGGGTGTTTCTGCTGGAAATGAAAACAATAGTCCTGAGGATGCTGGCTATAACCTTGAGGAAAAAAAGATGAAATAAAATAAAATGTAAAATAAAATGTTTTAGACAAGACCACTAGGTGGCAGGAAACCTTCAGTTAAATGTACTGCACCAAAGTACACTGAGTTTAGAGGCCCCCAGTGCCCTCAGGAACAGGTTACTGAGCCAATGCTAGAACTTTGCTATGATTAATCTAAATACTAATGTAATGTACATCCAAATCTATGTTGTGATACAAAATGCTGGTTAATTTTACTGACTGGCTAGTAAACCATAAATGTACATAAATCTGATTAACAAACAACATTTCACCTTCATAATGATCAAGATCATGCTTCTGTTTATGGACTTTAGGTAGATTTTAAGGTTGTTTGTTTTCCTTTCAATAGTGCTGTTAATTTATGTCCAGCAGGACCTGACAGCAAGACTGTAAGAGTTAACTCAACAACTGGGATTAGCTGTGTGTAGCCACACTGCCCTCCTCTTAAACAGACTGGGGGGTTCATAACCCTGCTGTCACCTGCGGTGCTGTAAAAGGAAGATAAACTGCGTTTACACAACCCCCGCCGAGAAGCCGCTGACCCTCCCATCCCATTTACCCAGGAGCCACGATGCAGGCGGTCTCTCATGATACCAGTGAACTCCTTGTAGCTGAGCTGATCATCATGGTCTACATCGAATATCTTGAAGATGATGTTCACGAGATGCCAGGAGAGCTTCAGTCCCGTGGCCACGTACACTGCACGTGCAAACTCATCTGAGTGTCAAAAGACAGACAGTATGTGTTTCTTTGGCGGACGTCTGTCTGACTGTATGATGACAGCAAGTGGACTAGGAAGGGTAAAAGAAATAGCAAAGTCAGCATGCAAATGCATTTCACCTTGGCCAATCGATCTACTCGCAAAGTTGTACATTTGCAGGGCGATGGTAAAGTCCTCTAAGTTGTTGAGGAACTGAAAGAAGGTCCTGAACTCTTCAAATGTGATCCCCTATAAAGAACAGACCACAAACAATCATACATAATCCCCAATAAGGAACAGACCACAATCATATGTGATACCCTATAAGGAATAGATCACAGAGAAGCAGAAGTAATTCCCTATCAGGAACAGATCACAACCAATCATACATAATCCCCTATAAGGAAAAGATCTTAATCACATGTGATCCCCCATAAGGAACAGATCACAGAAAAGCAAAAGTTATTCCCAACAGACAACAAACAAGCTAAAGAATGTCTTTATTGTAAAAATGAGTTGACATTGCTCAACATAGATTTTCAAGAAACACAATAAAAAGTCATATTCTACTCCAACAGAGTATAGAAACTCTGGGATATGAGAGCTGCCATCCTGGGAGAAAACACATAAAAATAATGACTCTCCAAAAGATGTCCCAACACAGAGAATAATGTTTTGGATAATAAAATGCCAAGTTCCAAGCAACACATTATCTGCTGCAGACTTCACTCTCTCAGTCAGTGGAAACCTTAAGTGTCTAAGAGACCTTGAAGTCATCACACAGATAACAGATCCAAAGAAAGAAAATAACTTAGTCAAACAGTCAAAGTATACCCACCCGAGCCCTGATACAGGCCTTCAGCTGGAGTTGTCAGCACCGTGGGATTGGAGGGTTTTAAGGTAGGGTCAAGCTGTTTGTAGCTTTTTTAAAAGAAGATTAACCTGATTCTCACATAAACAAAAACAAAGTGAACCGATCCGAAACATCTCGAGGTTTGCAGATTAACAGATTAACAGGCCGGAGGCCCACTGAGTTTCACTCATGCATTTCTAGGCACTAGACACTCTTCTTTCGCTGAGGCCCTTCTTGTGTCTGTTTTACAAATGAACTAATGAGTAAATGTGATGTTTTGCTGTTGTTGCAAAGTGAACTACATAATAACATCTCATAATATAGCAATAAGACACTCTTAATTATCAGGTGAAAAAAACTCTCAATGTCTTTATGCATGGGTTATTTTTGCACCAGAGAATAGTTCAAAGACAAGGATTCGCTTTTGGATAAGATTCCCCACCACTTGTTAAGTTTGGTTTGTGCTGTGCACTTCTGAGAAGCTGTGGAGCGAATGGGGAAAATTGTAAAGCCCCTGGAGAAAGTAGCTCTGTTTAGTATTTAAACTGGATGATATGAATTCAATCCTTTGCTTGTTGGATAGTATCAGTTGGGCAGGAGTTCTGAGCCTACATCAGCACTTTTGGTCCAAAATGCTATGATAAATATGATATAATAAATATGATATGATAAATATGGGCAATTGATTTGACGTTATTATTCCATAATATTTATGGGATACCTATGTGACCTTTAATTATTTAGTTGATATCACTGGTCTACAAATAAAATTAACCTTTAAAGAGAAAAAAATAGACACTATAAAGTGGTCAGGTAGTAACCAGACTCTATGACGACAACTCCATGTCGCACTGTAGCAAAATGAGTCCAACAAATCAGCAAGCTGTATCAAAGAGCGAGGCCGGGGGGGCCAGGAGAGCCCGGGGGGCCAGGGGGGCCAGGGGGCCAAGGGGCCGGGGCGGTTGGGGAGTGCAAGGATGCGGGGGGTTGAGCTGAAAAACGTCACCTTCTCATCCGGTACGCTCCGCCGCATGTTCTCCAGGTAACTGCTGATGTTGTCCACTGTGGTGTAGCGTAGCAGGATCCGGGCGAAGTCCTCCTCACTGATGGTGGCCATGCCTTTCGAGTAGGCGAGGAACTCGATCTCCAGCATCTCCGTCTGCAGGTTGTCCATGAACCTGGGGACAGAGCATGATGCTGAGAAAAGGCTGAATCCACAGGACAGCACCGTTGAGTAAATTACTTAAACAAGCTGTGCAGGATTCACTATAAATGTATGTTCCCAATGTCTGGCTCACAGCTTTATCTGTGGTGTCTGCTCATTTAAACATGCATTACATAATTTAAAGGCAACTATTGGGGACCGAACTCATCTCATTCACCAATTGGTCTTTTACCTGTAAAAGTCTTCAAAGTTCAGTTCAGTTTTTCCTTTCTTTCCAAAGAAGTGCACCAATAGAGTTGTGTCTGTAATATTATCTTGCACATGCTGGGAAGGCAAAGTTGTGCAAACAAATAAAGGGGAAAAAAAACATTATTCAGCATCGACAATCATCTAAAAAAGCAACATTTATAAAAGGAAAACGCAATCACATTTTTTTTGCAAAAATAGCTTATTCACAGGATGAGTCCACAGCACAGAAAGAAGACACAACTATCATGCCCATACAAATGCACCAGTTTAACCAGATTCATTCTGTTGAGTCCGTTTTTTGTGTACAAAAGTGCCTCACATCCTTGCTTATGGCTCGCATGCTTCACTAAGCATCGGTTTTCTAGCCTTTCAGTTTTTTTATCCAAGCTCTGAAGAGTTACTGCACATTTTCTTGTGTTATAGCAAGGATGGAATAAGGAGCAGGTACCCATGCCAGACAGCAAACCAGTTACACAAGCAAAATAAATAATTAAAAGCAAAGTCATATCAGTGTCCTTTCCTTCCGGGCTGGATCTGTGGGCTGGTGCTGAAGAAACTTGTCCTTTTAGAATATGCTCTCACTGTACCAGTCCCACCACTGCAGAACGTTCCAGAAACAAAAGAAACAAACTGTGGCCAATGGCCACAGACACATTGCTCTTTCTGGTCACTAAATTGCAGGATGCAGAGATCATCTCATTTCCAGAGCAAAATATCCTTTGTTACATTTTGAAACTGATATTCTTTGTTGCATCCTGATTGAGGCAATGTTACATGCAACAAATGACATGCGTTCTGCATTAGCCTCTGATTAGCCTGAGATATAGTCACTTACAGAAAGATAACTTCAGAAGGGACAAAATCAGCAAACAATTATTGATAAATGCAATTACAATAGCAAAGTTAAAAGACTAATGAGATATTTGTACCTCCACCAGTTCTGAAAAGAGAATTATTCTCGCACCATGCTTCAGTACATCCCAGAAGCTTCTGGGTTCAAATTGAGGGTGTTGTTTTTTAAGGACCTGCATATCAGAAGTATAGCTATTAAAGGTGTCAAAACAGTCATTAAAGAGAATACAGCAGAATGCACACAGATAGACTGCAACACAAATGCATGTGACATCACAGCAGGACAAAAAAGCATAGCAGGAATTACAAACTTTTATGGGGGTTTTTTTTCCAGATTTATTAGATTATGACATAGTATTTTTCTGTTATTATTAGCATCTAAACCACACAGCTCGTGCGCGAGGTCACTGATTCAGATGTGATTAATTTTACGCCTGTACGGACACCATAATCCTGGATTCACTGATTAATAAACCAGGTTACAGGTTGTCTGGAACAAGCTTTTCCCAGCTCACCTCAGAGCCACCTCCAAGATGAAGTAAATGAACTCACAAACCCACAAATCTGTTTCTGAGGTATATCCCCATTTTGGCAACATTAAACACCATCATAGCATGTTAGTACTAGGAGCCATTCTTATTATGTTGAGAATCATTATGGAATTAACATACTTTACTATGGCTTTCACAAATACCTGGTTTTAATCCCACTCTTAAAAATCCCAGAAGACCATATCTAATTGACTCCCTCCTAATGATTATTTAAGTCCTCATAACAACATCCCTGAACTCAGAAACCTGCGCCTGTCAACAGTCATCTGGTGAAGAGCAGATCTTTTGGAATAATCAGGAAAAAAGTGTCTTCCTTAAGTTTGTATAATTTTTTATTTGATATCATATTAATTGTATATTTTTTTTTAATCCACCGTGCCTGGTAGGGATTCAGAAAAGTGACACCCATGGTAAGTGCAGTTCTTCAGTATGGCTTTGTGAATCTCATCAAACAAGCAAGGGAAAGTAAAATTAGATCTACATGTTTGGTCAATAAAACAGCACACCTTCTAGCAGAACAGCGATCTTCTGCAAAACCGTAAAAACCCATTCTAAAATATTTACACTGCCATCACCTCACGAACCAGTCGTAGCACTCAGATCACAAATACAACCAATTCATGGTGAACGGGATTGAAAGAAAAATCTAAAATGAATCAGTGAACAAAAAATTTGAAACAAACTTTCCTGACTATCTCATCCTCTGGCGAGACTGTCTCTTTCTTCATGTTAACTGTGATTGACACACTGGTCTTCATGGTCAGGACCGCCAAACAAAAAGGAAACCTGAGCCCAGATTCCACTTTCCAAGTAACTGTAAAAATAAAACATGGGGGTCCTGGAGGAGCCGTGTCTTTTCAGGTGAGGGCTTTTTTAAGTGAAATCTGGGATACCCATGCCTCAATGAACGCCACCTGACAGTAGACAAGTAACATAAATCATCTGTTCTCTTCTCGACGTAACTGGGCTGCACCTCCAGACAATGGGAACATGTTTCGCTTTGCGTTTGGCCGAGATCCATTAGGACTACATTGTCCTGCCTTTTTGGAGCTCAGTAATGCACGAGGGCCACTTCATCTGACTTTATCCAAACATTACACCCTATACCCTAAAAGGACTTTGCTCTGTGTTTGTCAAAGGATGCTCAGACACTAGGCACTGGTCTAGGTAAAACAGTTCCTTTAAAAATGAATGGTTACCAGTGGTCCTAGGACAAACATCACTGTACAAAATAGGCATGCAGAGATGGAAGGGACTGTCACATTTCAAGCAGACCATACAACATCAACAGACAAGCTTCTAGTCAAACACATGCTCTCAATACTCTTAAATATATTCAGATACATACAGCACTGTCCAAACTGCGGCATCCATACAGTTCCACATTCTCAAACGTCACATTATAACAGGGCCGTGCAGAATGCAAACAAAGGGGGAAAAAACAGCATGGATTGTACATTTTAAAGACGTTCCCTCAAGTAGAGAAGGTCTACCATAATGATGAAATGGTGCATGTTTCAAAGTCACATAATAGTGTTTGACTGGCGATTCACCACTTCTCAACTCAAAAATGTGTTTCAAGTTCTAGTCTGTCTTTACATTTACATTCATAGAGTTGTTTATACATTATAGAGTTTTAGAGTTGAGTTTTAGAGTTGAGTTTTAGAGTTGAGTTTTAGAGTTGTCAAGATGAAGTGGGAATAGGAATAAACTACTGAGGCTTAAACGTATCTCTTACCAGTTGAGACGAACCATCAGAATCTCCACTTCTTTCTTTTTTGTCATTTTTTTTACGAAATATTTCCTCCAACTAAACAGGGAAAAGTCATAATTTCGAATTAATGCAAAGACACTGTTTCATAACGTAGGCACAGCCATAAGAAATCCAGAGAGAAAAATGCATACCACCATAAACTCCCTTTTGTCCACCATTTCATTGCCATCTGCATCAAACATGTTGAAAGCTATTCTAAACCCTGCACGAGGTTCTGCAAATTGTTGAATAAGATGAATAAGAAAAAGATTTTGGACAATACAAAAAGAACACAAACATTTCAATGTAAATTGAAAATATATGCTGCTTAAACTGAGGTTGATCTCACTTGTAAAATCACAAAATATACAACTTACTTGTCAAAATGCAAAGAAGAAAAAGATACTCTGTGTAAGAGATGATCCCTGAAAAACAGTACATAAAACGTATTTCTTGTCATATGTCATTTAAAACTCACCCTCCCTCCTTTTCCCATTGATAACATCTAAGGGGATTCCCTTCTTCACTTTCCACACAAACAGAGACGCTAAAACTCAAGCAATCAGGCCGGACACAAATCCAAACAAAACCAGCCCGAGCGGCTGGCTCCTTGGCCGACTTTTGTTTGTTTTCCTAGGTGTAAAACATTCTCAGGTGATCTGTCACTGATTGCAGATCCCTAATGTGGGTCTGTGTTCTCATTTTAGGCCTTTTGTTGTGCGAAAAAGCGAGAAAAGGAAAGAACAACTGCCGGGACCTGGCAAGAGACTTAAGGAGAATCGCTGCAGTCACTGAAAGCATTCCCCAGCTTTTGTTTGCAGGCAAAGATAGTGACTCAAGCAGATAGTTCAGGGTGACTGCCTTGAGTGTTGTCGGGAAAGGACATTGGTATGCTTGTCGCAGAGGATAAAATAAAACGTTCTGCAAGAGCACAAACTAACTAAATTTAGACCCAGCGCTCAAAGCAGATCTGTACACTTGCATTTGTTTAAGATGGTTTGGGATAATTCATTTAGGATGGATTTAATTTCATTATTCTTTTTGGAGACTCATCTGTGGTCATACCTGCCTTTAAAAATATGACTTGACTCCTGTGGTATTCTTTTTACCCTGTGAGAGTCAGTCAAAATGAAACAGTTGAACAGTGATAAAACCTTGCCGGTTTGATCTGTTAATACCTAATCTGTTTGAGGAGACAAATGATTTTGCAGGCTACCAGACCTACCAGAAGTCCCACACCTTCTACTTCAATCCGTATGCTTGAGTAGATGCTGTCAGGAACACAATGCTCCACAGAAACAATTCAGACAGTGTGTCAGTGTGAGCGATGGAATCCAACGCCATTCTTGGAATCTGTACCATCCTCTGTCACGTGGGGTTGCCGCAGGGAAAGGTCTCGATGCTGCAGAGTTCAAACAGCTCTTCTTGTTTTCTGAAGCGAGGCTTTGTTCATAGCTCAGCCCAGTCTTGTTTTGTTTTGTTTTTAACCTAAACCATAGTATGCCTTCTGCATTTAACAATTTAAAATGCTCCCAGCACTGGGCATTAGTGCAGGTCAAAGAAGACAAGGTATAACACATAAGAAGACAAGCCCATATAACACATTGAGGTAGTGTGTTTAAAATGCAACCCTACAGGCTGATATTAACTCATTCTTGGCAGAAGTCTTACCACAGTGGCTGCACCATTCTTTAAGCCACTCAGGCTGAAATTTTGTGGAAAGAACAATTTGTGTTATTGCTATTCTATTTTTTTAACTCCAAGGACTAGGACAAAAAGTCTATGAGACTGTGATAAAGAATTTAAAAAAATGTTGTTTTGTTTTGTTTTGTGTTGTTGTTGCTGGTTTTGTTTTCTTTTTTTGGATCATTTCCAACAGGTACTTTTTCTTTAATGTACTGTGGAGATTTGCAGTGCATTTAATTCATGACGCCCAGCCTGTGAAGGGCTGAGTAATATATGAATTAGAGTGTGACTCTGTTAAGGGTGGTGCTCCAGTTACCTCTCTGCTGGGAACATCACTTTCTATTTAAAGATGCCAAATGGTATGTAAGGGATTTTTTGTCACCTACATATCTTAGTCTCTCATAGAGCAAAATCAGATTAGCTATACAACTGCGGCACAATATTGTGATCGCTGTATGTGGAAGAGGCCTAATTATGTGGGTAGGCAATCAAGAAGATGTTTAAACATTATTCCACCTTAGCGTTTGGAGCAGTATGTAGGATCCTTTTTAGAGGATTTCTGGTAAGAACCTGGAGATTGTTCTGAGTGAGAAGAACATTGGATCCACTACCAGATCCTGCAGATTCCTCCACCATTAGAGAAGCATAGCCATTGCTGAAAACAGATTCCACTCAAGTTCTCGTCTAAGCCTTGGTCACTTCTAGACTTGACCAATGCAACTCCCTGGATCTTCATAGGCTACCACTCAACCTAGTGCTTCCAAAGCTTGGCCTGATCTACTGTCTCCCTCAAATTCTCACATTTGACTCTCTGAGATCACTCCACTGACTCGCTGTGGTGACCAGGGAGCAATTATCTCTTGTGCTTAGTTTATAAACCACAAAGCGATGGGCTTTCCAAAGCCTGAGTCAGAATAACACCCGGACGCTTCATCTCAGGTCCTAGATTTCAGGATGCTTACCATGTACAGCTCTGCAAAGGTCTCAGGCCACCATTAGATTTGCTGATTTATTGTTTCAGAAATGGTTCATTGACTGTATATAATTATCTCTCAGCCGCTTTATTAGAATACAACCAGAAAATACCGAACATTTGTATGCAGTATTAAAAATCAAAAAAGCTAATTCAGAAAAAAAACAACTTCTGCTGGCTGCAATAGCAAGTATGTAGTGTGACCTCAGCTTACACTTGAGTAATAGCAGGCTCTCTTTAAGTCTCTTAAAACCTGGTATAATATAGCAGAAGATTACTTTAGGACAGTCTCCCCAAAAGAGTTCAACATGTGCTTAGTGCCAAAGGAGGTCACAGACTTTTACTTGTATCTAAATAAAGACACTGAGAAATAATTATATATGGTCATTATACCATTGCTTAAAACAATATATTTTAATGGAGGCCTACGATTTTTCCACCAAACTGTTGCACCATTTTATTTTGTTTGTAAGGCAAATAATCTGCCATGTTACTAAACGTAAAAATTAAATATCCTTATAACTATAAAAACAATGTCTAAAACAAGCACTCACCTCTATCCTGCAAGTTTCTGAAAAGTCTAGATGACCCCTTCCAAACAGGAGGGGTGTCTGAGAGAAATTTATCTAAATCCTTCAAAAAATATCAGGGAGAAAAACGAGATTAGTCACGGAAATGCATATATTCACGCAATTAACATCCCAAGAGTGATCTAAGCGGCAACCAATCACAACGTTTTTAACATACCTCTTTTAACAGGGATCTCCAAAACTTCTTTTCTGGAATGAAACAAATAAAGCAAACTTCAGGCTGTGTGTGACATTTGTATCCATGACTCATCATTAGATGTCAGTAAAACATGGATCTCAGTGGACTGCACATTAACACAGCATGTTAATCTGTTTGGGTGTAATGAATTGTTCATATGTGCTTATGTGACATTATCAAGACAGAGATTCCAATCCTAAATACAAGCAACAACGACAGCAGTGCAGTGGCCTTATTTTATAATACTGTAAGCAGATGTTCCTAAGAAATGACAAAGGCCCTGCTATTGTGATAAGGTGAAGGAGTCATAAAACGCCTGACTGGCTATACACATTCCTCCACTCTCAGCAGTCTGACTATAGACGTGAAGCACTTCTCCATGGAGTGCAAAATCGGTCATGAGTCTGCAAAAAAAAAAAAAAGCCTTCGGTCTCTGTTCTATTAAAATGCAGGTGCACTAAGAAATGCTCCGTTTGTATAGCAATCTGGCTTCAGAGCCAACCTTAAGAGTCTGGGTCTTTTTACAATATAGTACATTCAACGCAAAGCAAAAGAATTAGAAATATGTATTTTTGTGCCAAAGTATGATGGATAACAATCACAACCGAAAAACCAAAAAAAAAAAAAGAAACACAACTAGAGTGTGTTTACGTACCGACATCCAGTAATGCATAATGACTTCCTGCTCAGATGTTCACAAACATGCACAATCAAAGTGCACTCAAAACAGACTTTTACGGCCATGACATAAAACAATAAAAACCATTATGCCACTGAGTTTGTGCCATTAAAAATAATGTGGTTTTCAATGTGATGCAATGTGTGCTCGTTATACTAGGGTTCACATTTTATTCCTGTCCACACATTCCAAGCACTCCAGCTCTTAGCTTGCAGGTAACATGAAGACGTGCCAGACAGAACAGGCTGCCCGATTTCCAAACATCACCTTTTTTTCATAAGCACGAGCCAAGCCTCTGGCCTTCCCTCAGGCTTAGGAACTGATGAGCACTGTCAGGCTTTCATTTCTGCTGTTAGCTCTAACAGTGGGCTCACGGGTATAGTTACGCCAGCATTTACATTTTTACACACCTGGCAGACGCTCGTTTCAGGAGCGAGTTACAATTTTCAATCATGTTACAGATGTAGGTAAGCGAAGTGTTAGGAGTCTTGCCTAAGGACTATGGCATCTGCTGGGTGGTATGTTTGCATAATAAAATCTGTAGTTTTGGAGAAAATCACTGAGGATAAAAGCAATCCTAGTTTGACTTACTGACTTAATGAGATATCAATTTTTATATCTATCTATCTATCTATCTATCTATA
>JAOXYF010000010.1:14914451-14961129 GCA_028565775.1 Sternarchorhynchus goeldii
GTGTGTGTGTGTGTGTGTGTGTGTGTGTGTGTGTGTGTGTGTGTGTGTGTGTGTGTGTGTGTGCATGCGTGTGCATCATGGCCAAACTATAAAGCTCAGTTTTCAGTGTCAAGATTGTACTTCAGATGTGTGCTCAGGACCGCATCATGGATTTGGTCACAGATCTTATCTACAAAACAAAAAACAAGACATTCAAATGTTATTCCCTCCCCACCATTAAAATAAACTCTCCTGTCTCAGCCAGTAACATTCACTGAGAGAAGAGCTCTCTAAAGCTTCCTGTCCCAGCCAATCATGTCCATTGTTATGGCAAATGCCATATATGCTAGTTGTTAGTGTTGCCATGATAAATGTCATCCCTGACAAATAGAATGTGAGAGTCATGCTAAACCTGCAGACTGTCACATGGGTTTCATTTTTGTGTGTCTTTAATATCTGTGTATGTGTGTCTATAACTTCTGTGTATGTGTGGGACTTTTCAGTGAGCAAGGAAAAAAGAGCAGAGCGTGACACATTTTCCTTTTCCTAAACACAGCAAGACCAAAGGAAAAGTGGATCCCAGTCTCAGAGAAAGTTTGTGTTTATTTTCAGACGTAAAAGCTCAGTTTGAAAATAGTTCAAAGAGAGTGCTGCTCTCACCACGCCTGCCCCCTGTGTCCGGTTTGTATGCTCGTATGCTGAAACAACTCTCTGCAAAAAGTTAAAGGTCCAATGGTCCATTTTGTCATGCTTAGTACATACATAGCAGCAATAAATCACACACGTCTGATGCCAGGCTTATTAAATGACTACATTGGTGGAGCCTGTGCTGGGTGCATGAGAGGATGGTTTCCCGGTGTGACCTTTGGTTCTGGAATCACTCACGGACTGAAATGTGAGCAGCTCCGTTTTCCTTTTGGACGCTCCCCTCGGCCCCATCAGATGGCTGCGTCTTGGAACAAATCTGGGTTCATGCCTCCTAGAATGAGCAGCACTTACAGTCCCACACGGTCATAGTGCAGTCCCAGCATTTCTGGTCCACAACCTGCAGGAAGTGCAATGACAGTAGCGTAGCAGTAGTATTCTGATGGGAGAATTCACATGCGCATGTGCACATGTGTGTTTGTGTTCACACAGTTTTAAGATGGTGCTTAATTGCAAATAATATAAGTGGAATAAGTACACTCAAATGCACAGGCACACAGCACACACAACAATTCAACCACTTATACTTGCAATTTTTTGTCCGTCCACAGTCTGTCAGTTAAAAAGAGAGCAAGGGTGCAGCTAAGAAAATAAAAGGGTAAATGAGTTTGTGAGAGACAAATAGAGCAAAGGAGAGAGAGAGGGGTCATGTTGCACCCCCAGAAAAGCAGTCTAATAATCAAATAAAACATTTAAGTATGTACGTCAAAGACTGCTCATACAAGCATTTGTGCACTTTGCAAAAACTGGGAATGTTTGTTGGCCAGACAAACACTACACTATAATGCTCTGAAGAAGAGCTGAAACTCTTTATGCATTCATTATGCAAACCATCAGTGCACAGCACACACTGCACATCTCTCTCTCTCTCTCTCTCTCTCACACACACACACACACACACACACACACACACACACACACACACACACACACATACTCTATTCACCTATCTAGCAGAGCAGTCACACAGTGCAGGTGTTTCCCTTAGCACTTGTCAGCGTCTTCTAAACCTCTGATCTTTAAGTTTCTGTTTGTCAGCTGTGAACATGACAAGGGCCCACAGAGCCCCATGGAAATGATACAGCCTCCATGGCTCTGCTGGGCTGCCTGGATTACAATAAAAATTTTTAGATACTGACCAGAGATGAGCCCAGGGGGGTGGGACTAACCCTCACCAGCTGGTTTAAGATGTGGATTCTTCTAAAGATAGGCAGCTGTGGTGTCTGACAATACATCCTGCAAGCATTTATTTTGAGTCCTTTCAGAGTAAATTACCTTTTTAAAGCTAAAATGCAATCCAGTACTGTTTACATAACCCAGCTCTGAACACTGCAAGTCTACTGAATGCATAGCAAATTCATAACAAGTATTTAAGACTGTGAAGAGAGGAAAAGAGAAACTAACAGATGAAGTCTTCACAAAGCCCAAACCTCACCTGCGTCTTGCACTTTATATCCTTGAGGTTTGCTTTTTTCAAACTGCAGTCAAACTCTGCATATTGCATGAGTTCTGTGGTCCTCAACCTTTGAGCTGTCAGCTGTATTGCAAATGTTGTTTGGTTGTTTCTGTTGCTATAGAGACATTAGAAAAGTGTCTCTGCATTTGTAAATGCCTCTGGGGTTTTCCTGAAGTTACAGTATATTTTTGAGTACTCCGTGGCACTTTGAGGTCACTTTAGGGAGCAACTTTGATCATTATTTTGATGAATAAGAATTCATTTTTTGTTGTTTATGCACATTTTAAACCATATGCAAAAATATATATTTCAAATATAAAATCAAAAAATAAATACATTTATTTAAATGCTGAATCAACAATCATGAAACCCCATCACTTCCTTCATGTTTGGCTCTCTGAAAGCGCGTCTCCCCGCAGACAGCCGAGACCTCGGGCGATAGGCCTGATGTCTCAGAATGGCTAGCCCTCGGCCTCTGACTTTCACCCAGACCACCCCACATCTGCTGGCCAAGCCAGTCCACATGTCCCAGTGGAGGTCCCAGTCCGAGCCTCCCTTTGGCCCGTGTGTTCAAGTTATAAAGCCGCAAATTAGGGCTTGACATTAGGGCGCAATAATTGCTCCTGAAAGCATGAGGCATCAATTAGGCTCTCAGCACTGTGACAGGTTATCCCTACAGGCTCACTGTTGACTGGAGTGTTCGCTATTGCCCTTCTGGTCTGGATTCACAGTCCCTTTCTCCTTGGCAATAGTGGATATAGAATTATTCTGATACAAAGTAACACTTAGACCAAGTAGAGATGTTTTATATATACCCCCCCCCACACACACACACACACACACTGCATTGTTGCATTACTATGATCTAAGGTGTACCTGTAAAACATATAAAACGATTTTGTGAGATGATTTTCCTGGTCTCTTGAAGAAGATTTGTTTTCTGTTTGCCTGGTTATTGCTATGCTAATTGTTCTCTAGCATAATTTATTGGTGGGCATTATATGATGTGGTATTAATTTTCACATGTGGGAAGTTTAAGGGGTTGCCCGCAGGTCTATGGAATGGCCTCAAAGATCTCTTTGATTTTCCTGCATTCGAGTGACTTTTCCCACAGGGTTCTTCTATCCTAAGGGTCAGAGAAAAGGTCAATTGGTTAATTTCCATAGTTTTTGCCTAAAACATTCTTCAGGCACTTGGGAGTAATTCAATCAGCAGCCAAAACATGGAATAACATCCTTGGATGAAAAAGAAAATCATTATGAATTGATTGAGCACCACAGCAAAAAGAAAACTTTAGCAAATAAGCCCATGATCATGTAACGGACTGACATTAAGGTGTTTCATAATACTGAGATGTTTCAGGCGATGTTTTTACACATGACAGCAATCTTTAAGATTAACAAGAGATTAGAGCAAGCTACTGCTAACAGGGAGGCATTGATAAAACACCATCTTTGCAACCGATCAGTTTAAAATTTGGTCTTTCCCCTGCACTGTTTGCTGAACCCGAGAAAGGTATGTACACCTTACACTACCTGGTTCCAAGTGAAAGTGGAAATGTGCATTGTTGCCCATAAGTGAGGCGGAAAATTGCTAACCCATTTGTCATTGTGCACCTAGATATAGAGGTCAATCAATAGATTCTTTCATGACAAGCTTACAGAACTGAATGTTTTTCCACAGCCTCACCCCTTCACACCTGGTCTGCTTGGTAAAATTGCAAAACAAGAGGTTAGTGAAAGAAAGGGGCCTTTGGAGGAGTCGGGCCTTACACACAGGGAAAACTGATAGGTGTGAAGAATGCGGCATGTAACTTAGCACTAACCTGACTGTCTCCGTTCAGTTTAGCATACAAATTGCTCCCAGTGGACAGAAAAAGTATCAGTGTTTTTATTTTTTTTTATTTGTTTGTGTTTTTTTTATCCAGTCGCCAGTTCATAAACTGAAAGACAGACTACATGCACATTTTGCTAAAGTGGGTTTCAGATTTTTTTTAAATTGCAGATTTTGGCACGATCAGATGCATGAACCATGGATTTGTGCAGGTACTGTACAGTTTGTTGTTATATGGATAAAGAAAGAAACTTGTGGTAAACCTCAAAGATTAATTTAGGTTTTCGTATGCAGCCTGAGCATTTCTTTAGCTCCACAATGTTATCTTCATTAGAATTCTAATCACTTTACCAACATCAACCTTGAAGCAGTGTTCCACACAAAGCCTTCCTGCCAACTAAGACGGAAGCAATTTCATATACGAACTAATATGCATTAGACTAATGCATCACAAATTAAATTTACAAAATTACTATTCAACTAAATATGTAGGAGCATGTTATTGATCAAACTGGGCTTAGATTCCTCTATAGATTTCTCTTTCAGTCAGAAAAAATGAGGAAAGATTTTTGTTGACATGACAGATTGCTTCTTGTCTAAATGCAAATATCTTTGATTGTTCCAAAAGAACCTTCAGAACATCAGAACATATCGATGTGTCTTGTGCAAAGATTGTTTCCCCTTGTATTACTTTATTCTTGCTGAATGGTGCATCATAGAAGTATACCGCTCTCTTGTGCACCACCTATTGTATTTTGTACCGGCTGACAGACTGCAACACGGTTATATCCACAATTCTTGTAAAATGTTTCAGTGTCAGGTTTCTTGCTAATGTTCAAGCATAAACCCTCAAATTAAATGTGCCTGTTTGTGGTATTTTTTTATTTCATTTTATTTTATCCAGAGCAGAATGCTTGCGAGATCTGATGTGCAAAGACTCTGTTTCTTTGGGATGGCCTTGAGTGATGAACTTTACTAGATCGTAGTGTTGATATCAAACAGCAAAGCCACCTGTCAGTGTGTACAGCTGCTTTTAAACCTCTTCCATGAAGCAGCTCTATACATCACAGCACCAAGCAAGGCAAGGCAAGCCCCTGCACGTCATCAGAGGAGTTTGTGAGAACTACAAGTTATTATGATCAGAAAATTATCAAATGATCCATAAATTATTCCATATCCAGTACTCTCAAAAATGTTCTACCCTACAAGATGACCTCTATAGGGTACAGGATTTTAATGAACAGTGTTAGTTTAGTTATTGATCGTTTATTCTTACTCTAGGAAGGCAAGCTCAATAGGGGTGTTGATAGGAAAACCCCACATGTGTGTGATTCTTAATGGTTTACATAATTAGAGGTTAATGTCAAGGACACTAAGTGATCCCTGTTCTGTACATATCACTGAATTTCAACAAGGCATTCTTTGCTTAACTTCACTCTATACATTGAAAGTCTTTGGCACTCATTCAAAGGGTAAGAAAGCGCACTGCAATATTATGTCAGCTGCCAAAAAATCTCAGTGGTCTCTAAAAGGGTGCCTCTGCCAGTGAGATACAGCTAACCCTTCTAAACTCATTTCAGAACATTGGTTAGAATGCCACCATCCTCACCTCTTTCCAAAAGATCTGAAAGCACAGGCAAGACAGCATACATGGCCTGATTGGTCTGCACATCTCACTTGTGGCAGATGTGACCTACAGAAGTGAAAACCATCCCTGTTGCAAGAAGCTTCAAACGAGATCTTCGGCACAACACCAAACCACCTCCATAGTAATTTGGAAAGCTTCTGAGGACAGGAAATCCCCTGGCAAGAAGTTCCATCGTCCTGATCATGTAGGTTAGAAAAGGTTTGCCTCAGAAGTAGAAGAAGACATAAAACTGGTCTCTCTGTTTGACAAAAGCTACTTATGCCACAGAAAGCAATAGTCCTTAAACCAGATGGATCACAGATTGGAGATCACAGTTGTGAGGGGAAGATCAACAGAAGTGGTTTTAATAAAGTGGTATTCATTTCGAGGGACCAAAGGTAACCCCCAAAAGTGATGTTATGGTTAAGCATTAGTAGTCATGCAACTGTGAATAGCTGAGAGATGTATGTATTTCCATATCATTTAGATAACGCAAACCGTGATACTTTATGACAAACCAACATCAAAATAGATTTGACACAATTTCCCTTTCATGCTAATCCACTTCTAAGAACACAGCCCCAGGCCTGTACACATCTTTTCAAAGTTTAACGCTGACAAATTCAAATGGCTCAGGATCAAATGAGTACCAACAGATTATCAAAAAAGCACCTTTTCTTAAGTACTTTGTGAGGTTTTAATCTGATGCAGGTTCAGAACAGTCAGTCATGTTACTGGGACAGTTAAAGATGCAATATGAATATGAAATAGCAAATTCATTGCTAGGCATATTAGAACATTACATAATGTATTTTTTAAAACATTACAAGACTGAGCAGATCATTTTTAAAAAATTATGAGACTGAGCCGAAAAGCAGCTTTGATTTGTATATCTACATTGGGTGGACTGCACTGGATTCAAATGGACAATACCTCTCTTACCACAAGACAATCTGCAGGACAATAACACATATGGCAAATAATATATAGATAGATAGATAGAGAGAGAGATATTTCATTCAATTTTGATTTGACCTTTTTAGGGAATGTTAAAGCCTTAAACACTTGTAGGTGTTACATTTGTATCTGTTAAGCACTGATGTTGTCTGCAGCACTATATATATATAGGTTGCAATAAAAGGATTCAATTGATTTTTCATTCTCTCTAAAAAGGACAGTGGATTCATCTATGGCTCCTAATATGAATGTAAGTCTCCTCAATCACAGCTGATAATCACTACTTCATTTCATATCCAGTGGACTGAGATATCACAGAGCCCTAACAATGAAAACAGTGCAGCTGTTAAGTTACTAATGCACTGTAGATTATTAGCATGGTGTTTGAATTACCTGCAATCAAACTTGCATTTGGAGATGGAAGCATAACTGCGCTGTAAAACACCCGTAAGATGCTTTAAAAATGCTTCTACTTGTAAGCACAAAAATTAGGCCTAAAGCTTTAGCATATTAAGTGTTTCACAGAATCCTTTTCACTGTGATTTTGCAAAATAGAAATAAAGCCCGGTTTCAGGTACCCTGGGGAAGGCTTTTTTTCATCTTATCAAAAAGCTCATGTACAGAAGTTAATCAGTGGAGTACAAAGAAGCCTTTATTTAGGTGAAACCTCCATGCTCTCCGATATCAAAGGCAGCATGAGCTGCCACAACAAGATGCTACTCCAGGTGATAAGATATACGCCATCTGACATATGAAAGAATGTCTGTAGTGAGTGATAGTGAATTAGAAATTTGAGCTAAGGACTAAGTCATTAAAGTGTCCGGGTTTCACGTCAAGGGCGGAAATGCATTTTGCACCTTTTAAAAAGTTGCTTGCTCCCAAGACACCTGAAATAAGAAACGTAAATCAGTCTCTGACCAAACAGACCCATTATTACCATCCCAGGCATCGTGCAAATGGTTTAAATGAAACACGTATGGAATGATAATCATGTTATGGGCCAGATCGAGTTTAAATTATTAAGATATTATTTTTGTAAGACTCCAGAAAAAATCTTTCTTGCCCATTACAACAGGGTTACTCAATAGAGGTGAAGGTGACTCTAATCCCTTAGCAATTATCTAGAGGGAAACTGCAAGACAGATATACATGGAGTTCTCATTGACATACAGCACTGCTGCCTCTAGTAACAGAAGGCTGTTATAATGCAATGCCTAGCACCTCTGATATAACCTTGCAAACCAAAAGCCATTAGGCTTGAGAAAGTGGCATGTGATATTTCAATGCCTTTCACATACATATACAGTGGGGTAAAAACTCAACAAAAGGACATGTTAAGTCAAGGAATGCCTGTACCTTCAGAAGAGTGCAGTTTGAATCGACCCAGTTACTTAGATGTTAATTATGCCGGCGTAATATATTCACAGCCCTCCCTTCAACACACCCCACTAGTCTACACACCTCGAAAAAGTATTTGTAGGTAGCCACAGTTCTGTTTCTAACATACAATGAAGTCTATATAAATAAACTGAAAGAGGGTTTACCTCTTTATCAATAAACCTCAAAATGTTCGTGTTCGTATTACCAAAAAAGAAGTATCCTTTCTATAAAATTGTTCCAATCGCTGTTACGAGATTATATACTTATATACTTAGCTTCATTTTGCCTAAAAGTACCGTCTCTATAGGCAAAGGCCCATTATATCATACAAGAGGAAATGTTGTATTAGGACTGTGACAGAGGGAGAGGCAGCAATGAAATAGCACTCCATGCAGGTGCTGCTTTGATTGCAGGCAGTCTAATCTAAGAAGCATCGCAAAACTGCTGTCAGCCGGCCGGCCAGCTCCACACAGCTACAAACCTGTAATTAAAAAAAGAAAACCTCATAACCTTGACGGACAGAAGGGGCTTCAATTGGAATAAGAAGAAAGAAATAGATTGGATTTCTAAAACTGGATGCAGAGTGAGATTAATATCAAATATTGAGTCAAAGGTAGCTTGGCATTTTGGCAACGCGCACGGCCCGAGCTGACAGCTTCCTGGATACATAAAAGTTAGAAAGGCATTATGTAAACACCCGGTTTATGTGAAATACCCCATTCTGTGACTTGTAAAGATTTAACTGAGCTTAATGTAATTTTATGAACAGATGGTACCTGTCTCAGTATATATGACTAAGTTATGTAGCTTAGGTACCAGCTGTGTGGCCCATCTTATGAAACAGAAGAACTGCAGTCTATGGAGGAATAGAAGAAACTCTGTCGTGTGAGGCAACACTGTTTTTGCAGCTACCTCATCTTCACCATGTATTCACAACTGACATCACCTTTCCTAGGCGAAGAAGGGACACAAAATGGTAAGAGCACCTTTTCTGTTGTGCTCCTGATCACAGGGATTTGGTATTTGATGTGGACCATACACACGGTATGTGTAACAAATATACTCACCTCCTTAAATCTCATGGAAGAGGTATAGGAATGAGGAGATCAAAGCAGAGTTCAGAGCACATTAGAAGCCTCATTGCTGAGGTTCTGAGGAGCTGAAGCAATGTTTAGCCATACATTCCCCCTGTCACAGCCAAACAAAAGCAACTTACTCCTCTTCAAAAAAAAATGGGTGTGAAATCCACAATAAGCTTCACCTATGGGGACTGAACACAAGAACCAACAGAATCCATAGCCTTTGGGCAAAAGACTGTGAGGTTTATTTTGTCAACCGTCAAGCATGTTACAGTTTGTTGTTTATGGCGTTGAACAACACACATGCCTATACTTGAAAAGAACATTTACTTTTTGTGCTTTTGATAAAGTGTTTGATTCACATACAGCGTTGTTGGAATAATGTTTGAAGGACGTCAATAAAATAATGTTGGGGGCATGGAATAAAACATGTAGTGAGCACTTGGTGAGGATCTCTGCTCTGTCATCAGAAAACGGTTACACCATGTTCAAGAGGACACATATCATTCCATTCTTCAGCATACTTTTGTGCACCTGAGAGCTTTAAAATGTCTAAGTTACAACCAGAACAAAAGATTCCTTTATGGCAGGACCATAGAAGGAGATGACAGCTATAAGATTGGCCTCAGTATATATAGGTAAGATACTAGGCAAGAGGAAATAGCCCCCTTTTTAAGCTTGACATTGATGTCCGCTGCCATTTAGAACCGATAACACAGGGTTAGTGTGGCTTGTGGAGCAAGCTAGTAAATGGGGTAACATTAGAAGGTATTAGTGCTGTGTTAGGCGGTGTAGACAGGAGGTTAAGTACGGTACCTGTCTTATCTTCTGAAATTCCCATGGAGTATTTCAGTGACCAGCTAACGTGTAAAGAAACAAGCTAAGTGCAAATATATACCCAGAAATAAATGATTCCACAATTTTGCATTACAGAGTTGCTAAAATGTCATTTTAATAGCAGCTGATGCAGCATTTTACCTTTTTACGTGTTACGTTAACATGCACAAAATTGCAAATAGTTTTTTTCATTTCTTCATATTTTCAACCAGTCTAATCGCCCTGCTGGTTGTGGCAATACTGTTTGTTGTGCATATATTGCAAACTGGCTTTTTAGATTGCACAGCCCAGATAGTGTCCCATAAGCATCTGGGAAGTGTATCCACTTCTGGATCATCTTCCCCAGAGAACAAAGTTGAAGGAGAAGTTTTGTATATTCACTTTCGGACCGTACAGGTAAGGCAGACAATGGTGCAAAGTAGAGTTTGCACTGCAGCGTGCAAAGCTCACTGGCTTCACAGCTGCAGAACTGCCAGTGCTTCATCTTCCTATCACCAGCCAGAACCTGCCTGTCAACCCTGGCTGGGTCTCTGCCAGCTTCTTAAAGTTCCTCCATCAGGATCATGGTGGTATTGGGGGGAGAAAGATCATCAGGAAAGGCCAGGGCAGCTCTTTCATGACATTTATCATTGCGTTCTATCTCCCACATCTAGCAGAGACAGACAAAGTGCCACCAGGCACCCTGCTTTTTAGCTCCTGCCAAGGAGAGGTGGATCTCTGGTATCTTAACACGTGGAACTAGACCCATATTGCTTTGCCTCTGTTCCTGTACAGAGATCTTTGCTTGGTGGTCCACTCATCAAGTCTGAATGTTCCCTGATGAATCTTTTCTTTATCCAAAGGTTGGATCTCTGTGTTTTCACCTTGGTTAACAAGTAAGGAAGAACAAAGGGTTTGAGACAGACCCAAAGAACCACACACACTGTCACGCTACCCTTCAAAGGACATTGGATGCCCTGGTATTTTTTGTTTTTAGTGGTATGAAATACATTGTCTAATGCAAATCATGTCTAACGTAAGACAGTACAGACTATAGTTGTTTCTGTGTTGGATATAGAGCTTTCAGGTTATTAATATTTCATGCAGTTTTTGTTTAATTTGTCAAATGAGGCAATTTTTTTTTATTCCAGTGCTAAATGATGTCACTTGAGTGATACTAGGGTGAAGTTTTCATTGTTCAGTGCCACGGTCTGTCAGTTGTTCTCTGTATTACATTGTGTGCATTGGGTGAAGATGTCAAAACAGATGTCACTGCAGCTGACATACAGGCACATGGGAAACTTCCCGCAAAGCTGGTCTTCTGTGTTCCATCTCCACATCACACATCAAAGAGAGAAGGATCACACAAACAGCTGGCATTAACCATTTCAAAAGGAGACCGAAACTGCGTGCGTAACACCTAAGGCCCAGCTTGGCTTCTCATCTCAGTCTCCTCCAATCACTCTTTCAATCACGACAGCCACACTCTCTCTTTTATGTCTCTATCCCATCCTAAGGCCCCAGTGAGGCTGTTTGGACCACCCAGTGAATGATTTGGAATTGTGTCATTGGCTTTGTGTTCTGAACGACTCTGACATTCCCAAGTCCTCAGCCACACAGTCGGCCTGTGTTGGTCACTGATCTCTGTAGCCCTTCAGAAGACACGTGTCATAAACACAGAGGCCAAGATGAAGGTGAGTGAAGGGAGGAGGGCTTTCATAGCTCTGCTTTAAAACCTCCTCTCACAAGGGGACTTAGTGAGAAAATGTCCTGAGGAACTGTTCCAAGTTCCAAGTGGATAGCTGTTTTGTTTTTTATTTGTTTTTTTTAAGTCATAGAACAAATAGTGTTGAGTAAAAGATTTTTTTATTTGGAAACAAAGTGGAGATGAAAATGCATGCAATTTTTTTAAAAAAGTTCTCATCAAGCAGGAACATCTGTCTTTTGAAAAACGATACCCAAAGGTGTGATCAACAGCTTAACATGATTTAACGTGAATTCCTTTCCAATATCGCAGCCTTCCTGCTGACTCCTAAACTAAACTAGCCTACGACACTTTTACATCACACATGATCAACAAGTCGTTTTCAAAACAGCACCTGAGCTGCTATGGCCTCTTTTAAGCTCTTTAGTGTGACCATACTTATGCACTACAGCAGTATCATGAAAGCCGTCTCTATTTGGCTCCCATCCAGCCTGGACTTTTCTCTTTCTCTGTGAGTTGTTCAGACATGGATTTGCTATGTGCTACTTTGGGAAATCCCTGTTTCATGCCAAACACAGTTGAGAGGTTCTTTTTCCTTTTTTCTCAAAACACTACAGCACTGCTGTAGCAATAAACTTAGATGTGGATCATTATACTTTTCCACTCCAGACATGGCCCAGTAAAGCTTATTATTAATTTAATTATCACTCCATATCCAAGTCAGGTGAACATGTTGGTGATACTATTAATATTTTTGAACGATAGAATTCAACATATAAATTCCAGACGTACATAGATTTTATGTTGTGTATTTATTACATTTACTAAAACTTCACTGACAATCTAGCTGACTGTGCTTAAGAGCAAATCTGTTGGCCTACCTCAACCACTCTACCTCATTATTTGTCTGTTATGTTCTTCCAAACTTTGTACCCACAGTCTACATGTTTCCCTTGTTTACTTTATTAATCAGTGTAGCAAGTAATTAGTTAAATCTGCACCACTTAAAAACAGATCAAAACTATTTTCTCCCTGCATTGTTAGCTGCCACAAAAATAACTTGCTGTTTAAAAATAACTCGCTATTTTTAACTGCTATTAGTTTCGCTTGTGTCAACCTTTGACACATTAAGCTCTTCCTGAATTTGTCAAGTGGCTGGAGGAGAGAGGGAGAAAGAGGGAGAGGAAGAGACAGAGAGAGAAAGAGAGAGAGACAGAAAGAGAGACAGAGAGAGAGAGAGAGAGAGAGAGAGAGAGAGAGATAGAGAGAGAGGGGGAGAAAAAGGACTATAACCTTTTAATTGAGCTGAAGTGCATCCTAAAGGATTACAAGAGTGGAGTGCAGAGGTTTTTAGCTCAGCATGGCTGCAGGCCAGATGGGTCAAGGCCCACCCACAGCTGGGGGAGCTGGGTCAGAGGAGTTCCTGAGGACCGCTGCTTCCAGACACCAGAGGGACCTGCTCGGCTGACACGCATCCTCGGGGCATGATATGCAAAGCATCTCCATACATCTAGGTCAGCTTTTACAAGAAACATTTTTTTATTACTTAATAAATAAATAACAGTTTGTTTTTATTACTCATTTTTTATTATTAAAAGGTGCTAAAGTTCTTCTTACTTTATTTTTAGTACCATTTTTCCTATCTTAAATATTTCTTGTATGTTTATATTTTTTGTACTATATATTGGAGTGTAGAGTTTTTAATGATGGAATGTTGGAAGTGCTAAGTAAGCATTTCATTGTACAATGCCTTCAGGTCCCTAAGCAAAGTCTTGACTTTTTAAATGTTAATTGCCAGTCATGTAGTTCATTAAGGCTCTATATACTTCATTCTATCTAAATTCCATCTAGTCAAAAAATAATAGCATTGAACTCTATGAAAGGGGTTTTATTTTTGCACATCAATGAAAGGATGTATGACAATAGACTGAAAATGAATAGAGAAGAATCGCACAGTCGGCTATTAAGAGTCATGATTCAACAGAATCAGAGTGCCACAACAGTATATGAACACGGCAAGGCTCGGTCTCCAAAGCTGTTGTTAAGTAGTTTTTGTTTTGACTATCAGGCACTAGGAGGGACTGGGTGGATCCAGTGTCTATTAACTGTGGGTTCCAGAACTGGGAGAGGACCCTAGCTTATATCAGACTTTGAATTACCACTTTGCCTTTACGAGCAGATGGTGAGGGGTTTTTTTTCCTTTTTTCTCTGATACAGCTCCTAAACGTCCTTACAAAAACACTTCTATTGTAATGGGCTAAATAGTTAAGTAGACAATAACAAAAACAAAGTAGTCTCCATACACAATGATGAGAATAGTGAACGAGGGCTCCATATTGCTCAAATACGGGCAAAATGTCATGTCTGAAAAAGTTCAGGTCATTCATGTAAATCTAAATCAGCGTGGAGCTCAGTACGGTCTTAAGCAAGTGTTTATCCCGACGGTGCGCTGGGTTACACCGTGTCTGTGTACGGGGGAGAATCCGTGTTCTCTATTTACCTGTGTGGTGGTGCGTGGGTAGCACAGGGCCTTGTTCAGGGCCCACCTCATCTATCACTACTGCCTGGAAATGTGTCCAGCTGTCCTGTCAGTCTGTCAGCACTGCTGTCTCCTGTGGCTCGAGATTAAACACGCCCGGCCAGGCCGCCAGGAAAAGTAGCTCACCCTCCTCTCAAGACTTATGTCAAAAAAAAAAGCCTCCTCCAGTCTGGGGGTAATTTGCTACAGTCCGGACTTCTTTCTCTGTTAACTTCAAAGCCTGGGGGGTGGGGGTTGAAGAGAAATGAAAGAGGGGAAAATGGTATTTAGTCGTGGGTAGCGACAGATCAACATTCTTGAGTATCTTCCTGCACTGTGTCCGGCCAGGCTGAATCCAAAAATCCATCTCCTCAGTCATTCTGCTGAATATCCCAACTGATGAGACTGTCCCTAAAATAATATCATGGCTGTTAGTATCACCTATCATAGGACCATCAATGGATGGGCAAAACCTGCTAGATGTAATATCATACGAAATCTAACATTTACACTATGTGTAATAATGGTATGTATATTATCGCATTGGAATGGATATGGTAAACATTTTTAGTTCTTCTTCATTTAGGAATCCACATTTGCTTAGTTCACACCTGCTTCAGTCTAACAACATTGTATGCTGCAAGTATTGTAAGACCATGTTAACTACCATGTTTGTCTAATTAAACACAATATATATATTATATATATTAAATTAATAATTTTTATTTATATAATCAGATATGTTACTGGAGATTAGGATATAATTCAGGTTTTCTTGCAGAATTTAAAAAAATCATTTAGATCTGCAGAATGAGGAAATTAAACGGGCTCCTTTGCTCTGTTGACCAGACCTGCCTGCCTTACAAGGAAGTAGAAATCATTTATAAGGTCTACTTTACTCTGCTGCAAAATAACAAGGTTGAATACCTGTAGTTGTATTTATTTGACTAGACTGCAATTGCAGGTTAAAGTATGCAAGCCTCCCAAAGGTGGGTGTGTCCGGCACCTCATGCCATGATCCCAGAATGCTATAGTTCGTTGCCATTGGCAGCCTTTCCTGGTTACAGCCTGTTAAGGTGAAATTAGTCATTATTTAGGAATGAAGGAATAACTATGCATCAGTCTGTTTCCCATATTTAAACTCTTTGGATTTGCAAGTTCTTGTCTAAAGCATGGCACACCCACGAGGGCATGTCAGAGGTGCAGACACTTTTGCTGAACTGACGATTCAGAGAAGTGGATCCATCCCGAATTAAACGATAATGTTTGTGTACGCATGCCTGCAAGTGTGCATGTGTTCTGAAGGATTCGGCGTGTACAAGTGCGTGCACGAGTGATGAAGGTGCTTGACAGCAGCTCTGCCTCAACAAATTGCTTTTGAGATGTGCCAACACAAATGTATTTACCTCCGAGCCCAATAAAACATAGCGAAAGCAGTGACATCTCCAGGGCTGGATCCTCCTCGGTGTTTTCTTTTAGTCACTCCCCTCCTTGTTAGGACTAAATCAGGAATGCATGGGCTACACTCAGCATTAACAGAGCTGTGACACATAGGATCAGCTCTAATCAATGTGTCCCAAGGAAATTAGTGACTGTCCCCAGCAAACACACATCCTCTCCCCACCACCACCACCACCACCTCCTCCACCAATAATTATCATTGAGCAGGAGGAATTCCACTATTTCAAGCCGCTACTGGTTTATATGGGCAATCGCAATGATTGCAACCTGTGGAAAGTCACTGGAGAAAAGCAAAACTGGACATTATATGCCTGCTTGATTCCCTCACAATGAACAATAGCCACCTCAGAATTAGGGGCACAAGTACAGAAAGACACTCCTGAACATGGAGATGAGAGAAGAGAGAAGAACTGGGTGAAGGGCGGGGGTGGGGGGTGGGGGGGGATAACCATTATCCAAAGACATGTTCTATCATGTCAGACAGTCTGTTTTCTCCAGCCAAATCCTTCATTGCCTCGTGCAGAAAATATTCAGACCTTGTAGTAGAGATGTGAGCTGCAGATAAGGAGCAGCCTGCACGCTTATCCCCGGCTGAGAGAGTGTGAGAGAAAAACCGACGAAGTCGTGCGTCTTCGGCTTGTCATCGGCAGCAGTGCTGAGGTCTACGTTGCTTCTCTGGGAAGTCATGGTTGTGTAGCTAGGTGAGCACGAGCGTGGGGTAAAGCTGTTTTTTTTTTCTGTCTGATGCTGCCCCCTGCTGACAGTCACACTGAAATAGCGCATCAGACAGAGGCATTATGGTGTTCCAACTTTCTAACTTTACTCAGTAACCCTATTTTAAAAAAAAGTTTCTTCTAAACGTGGACTTGGTCAGTAAAAAATGTCAGGGCTAATCAAAAACAGATTAGTTATTTCTTTAAATGATTTTTGGAGGCATATTCACTAATGTGGTCAAGCAGTCAGAAATTTTGTGTACTTTTTATTTGATTTAATTTTTTTAGTTATGTTATTTACATATTTATGTAAATTATTGTTTTCTATATCTCTAAGACAATGCTTTTTAGCATGTAAGGATTAGGTTAAAAATGTGCCTAACCAACCAGAACATCACTATTGACCAAACGTCCCTCCTAACTGAGTTCAGGTGTTTCAGGCCCATCTATGTGTATAAAATCAAGCACATAACCAAACAATCTTCATAGATAAATGTTGGTAATAGAATGCGTTGTATTAAAGAGGTTAGTCTTGTTACACATAATATTTTTGTTGTTAGCCCACTTTGCCACAAGCCAGTTTGTTTGGCCCTGGTTGATGTCAAGTGCTACTATAGGGAAACAGAAGACACTGGGTCTAGCACAAGCTTGACCATGAAACTGCAGAGCTCAAAAACAGACAGAGTGTGCAGAGTGGTTAAGCACATAGAGCAACAAAAGACCTGTCTTTGAGCTGCATCACTCACTATGGAGTTTCAAACTGCTTCTGTAAGTAAAGTCAGCACAATAATTGTGTATCAGGGGGTTCATAGCTGTGGATAGGTATAGTACACCGCTGCTGGACTCTGGAGCAATGGAAACATGTCTCCTGGAGTGTTGAATCACGTTGAGTTGCTGATGCTATAGTATACAACAGTGGCCACAGTTTGGAGAACGTCCTCCCCTATTCCAGGATCACTCTGCCCCACAGCACAAAGGTCCATAAAGACATGGTTGGATAAGTGTGAAGGAACTTCAGTGGCACTGACATCCACTCCACTGAACATCTTTAGGAAGAGTTGGAATGTTTATTGTGACTCAGTGCTCCTCATCCAGCATCAGTGTGTGACCAAACAAATGCTCTTCTGACTAGATGGGCAATTCCAACAGACACTCCAATTTGTGGCAAGCTTTCCCAGAAGACTGACTACTGTTAAGTTGTGAAGGTTAGAAACTCTATAGTTTTTTTCTTTTTTGGTGGAATAGGATGTTAAATACGCTCATATATGAGGGATCAACAGAACATATATGTTGGACCTTATGGTGTAAGTTTCTATATGTAATGTATAATATATATAATATATATTTAATCATTATATTACATCTATCCCACTTGTTTCTGTAGATAAATCAGAATTAGAATGAGACAAAGTGCAGGCTGGAAGTGAAATGTATGTAAGTCCAATGGCAAACACAAGGTGGCAGCAAAGGAAGCTTATCTTAATTTAGGGGGTTCACATCAGCATTTTTCTGATTTTCTCAGGCTGTCCATGTTGCTATGGTGAAAGAATTTAATGAAAAGGCACTGATTTGTAACTGTGTTATTGTCTAAACAAAAACAAGCTGAATTGATTGCGTGGAATTAAAAAGTTAAAACTCCTCATGCGTGGTGATCTTTTCAGACTGGAACTGTTAATGTAATTTTACATGTGTAGTGTATGTTTTACATGTATAGTGTATGTTTCAAAACAATCTGATCAAGAGATTTACAAGAAAAGGACACATTACTTGGCTCTTTATTTTTCAAGACATTTTAATTTATTATATTTATAAAATATAACATTTTGTAAAGGAACTTAACCTATAATTGATACTGGCTTGGAAGACATTTAAATATTTACAGTCAGAAACATACTGAATTATAAAACAGCGATCCCAGATGAACAGTGAAACAGGTAGTAAAATGATACAATGTGACTGTGTATATAGAATCACGCTCAGTTAAGTTATAAATAGGCAACATGAATCAGTAGGTATAATAAGTACATGAATCTGTAAAATGTCTTTTGTTGACCTTTGCTCTCGACGCTATTAATAAAGGAATGGCAACTTGGGGATATATATTCCTCCATTGATGTTCTCTACATGTCCACAAGGGGTCTCCAACAGCACCATGTTCTTTCTTGCTTCTTAACGTTTGCACATTTAAATTTGTGAAATATTATTTGAAGTGTACGGAAGGCGTTAGCTCCATGGTCTCCATGCCGACGGGGCTGGGTTGATAACTTTGGCTCGAGTATCCAGACTGGGACAGGGTGAAGTGGGGAGATCTCCTGAGATCTGAGGCTGCCATAATTGAGACGGTTTTACAGAGCTGCTGACAGAAGATGGTACAGCAAAAAGCGGGGGAGACAGAGAAGGAACAAAAGGTAGGTGACAAGCAACAGATGAAGGAGGTGTGATGAAAGGAGAGGAAGAAAGCTGGGGAGAGGCTGGAGGAGAGAGGAGGTTTGGCGAAGCAGATTGAGTACAAAGAATGGATTTTTTGAGGGCAGATCTCTGTAAAGATGACTCTTGGAAGGATAGATCGGTCTTATAAGGATGGTATAAAGATGAACAGGGCTTAGTCCCATGGTTGGCAAGAGCTGTGTCTGCTTCTCTCTCCGTTCTGGAAGTATGGCCCCGGTGGCTATCCAGGTAGCATTCCAGGCTTTCGAATATTGTCTCCCTCTCAGATGGGTGCATATCACCCATGAAGGAGGTGAGGTCTGGGACACATTGATGATGGTGTGTGGCACAAATGGACACTGGCACCACCTTGAGCTGAACTTGAGCAGTCTGAGTAATGGACCCTAGAAAAACAGTGGGAGTTGAGTTTTTTATATATCAATTTTGAGTAATTATTGTAACATATTCACATATTAATATATATTAATTACCTTGCTTATCTGTCCTATTGCATGTGTTCTTTCTTATATACTGAACAGCCAGGTCTAAAATTTCAGCTTTCTCCAGTTTAGGGTTTTGTAAACGCTAAGAGAGAGAAAGAGGAGAATGTAATGACTGTGTCTTTTCACTTAATACATTTATGCAATAGGCGTAGCTGTTGGGTTCCACAGAATCCATGTACTTACCGTGTCTTTGGTGCTCCAGAGCAGCAGAGCCCTGAGTGAGTCGAGGTTGCGATTGATTCGGTCTCTTCTCTTCTTCTCTATTACAGGCTTCAACCTCTAATCATAAAATGTTCAAATGTATTAGAATTATTACCAAGCGTTAGAAAATAAACCAAGTACTGTAAGTACTGTAAACACTGTGTTGCTAAGGAAAAATCCAACGAACAGAATACATAAAACTTACTCTTCGCGCGGTTTCTGCCTTAGCCATGGTGTACGTTAAAGGTGAATTTTATTTTTGAACATTCACGAATGTCGAAGTAAAGCAAAGTGGGCGATACAGAGCAGAAACGAATATATAAGGAACAATGATGTCGCTCCCGATTGGTGGAGAAAAGACGGTGACGTTTGCTCCTTGAACAAAATGTCACACCCACCAACCTCTGCGTTCGGTGATAACAAAAAAGATTTATGCTAATCACATATTTTAACAGTCGGATGAAGTTATTTAAAAAGCTATTACATTTAGTTTCGAGCAAAACTATTATTGTATTTTAATGTCTTAAAATATTATTGTAATTTAATATTAATGGAAATAATGTTTAGTGTAGGTTTATAAGCTTCTGTTTTTGGGAAGCGAGCAGATGTTTATTTAGCTTATTTGTTTAATTAGTTATTTACGAAGGTTTACGGGACTTGTTTGTAATATGTTTGGGGAAAGTTTGCAGTCCGTGTCATGAGGTTATTCTAAACATATTCGAAATAAACTTTTTCAAAGTCTAATACTATGACTTGGTATCGGTACCTGGTATGATAAAATCGCTAAACGACCCGTGTCTTCAAATTCAAAGCCATTTTAGTGTAAAACTGTGTCTCTAACGGGTCCTATGGTACGCTTCCCTGATGCAAGTAACTGGAACTCCTTGGATACGTCACTCGAGGACGTGAGAATTACGCGCGTGACCCTGAGGAACTGCCTTAGCAAAACATCTACTAAGTGTTGACATTAGAGAAGGGATATCCAAGAGGTGTGATGTCCAAGCCTTTGGCACCAGTATGTTAAGTGTGCTTCTATGTGAATAGATTGTTTTGAGAAAGCGTTGGTGACAAAAGTCAACAAACTGCACACGCTAGTGCCCTCGTAAAAGTTGTAGTTAATTCACTGGTTAAAAAACATAGTGTGCTAGCAATCTACTTTAGAGAACCGACCTATTTTCATAAAAAAATTAAGTTTCTAATTTAAGAATACCTTAAAAATCTTATTTTTGTCTTGGGAACTGCTGCTCTGACAAGAGCCGAAAGAGTTATCGACACCCTGTTGTCTATTTATTACGTGCTAAAGTACCTACATTGGTGTTGTGGGAATGCGTACTCTTGGTGAACTTTTTGCGACCAGTTGTGGAACACAAATTGCATCTCAACCGAGACCAGGTCAAAAGTTCAAAGATTTTCAGTTATGTATGGGTTTATCAGAAATTGCATAACAGTCGGCTTACCTCCTGTGCAAACTCCAAATATATATTGTGTTTTATTCGCCAAATGAGAAACAACGGAATATTGCAGCCGTATGCAGAAAATAAGTCAAATCAAATGCTGAAGTGTGAAGTGTGGTATGTGTATTTAACCTACACTGATGTGATAAGTCGTTGATTGGCGTCGTTAAAGGCCGTTAAATCAGGTTCATGTTGTACTTTCATGAGAACTGCCAAACGTCTGCGTTTTTGTCTGCCTTAATAAGAATAATAATAATAATTATTGTTGTTGCTGTTGTTGTCTTAATATGTCCCGAATTGTTTCATTTTTCTTCTTCTTTTTTTGTTATTTTATTTAGTAGGATGTAAACTGGCCACGTAGGACTTGATACAAGCGGGATTCAACCAACGAGCACTCTGGTCCGGTTATCAAAAGAGCTGGCGAACGCGACTTCAAAGACTATTCATCGTCTTCTAAGCACGCTCCACCGAATAAGCCAGTGCTAAATAGAAAGAAACTCTTCCTCCTCTTTTGTTGAAAAGAATCGCCATAGACCTTTTTAGGTCTGTGATTTGCTTTGATATATTTACGACAAATAATCTCTGAGAAGATGTGGCCAATAAAGGCGATGGAAGCTCTTCTTTTGTAGGTTTCTTCTTCTTATATATGCCGGAAGCCTATATCTGGCGTTAAAAAAGCTACATACAAAAATGTACCTCGTCGAATGCCACAGTTCAAACAATTTTATTAATGTTTCGATAAAAATATTTTAAGAAACAAATCTGCACTATGTATGCTATTTGCAAATATTTGAATAATCTATTATTTTATTTCCCCTGAGAACTGTTGAAATACATTTTCAACCATATTCGACCATAAAAGGGAAATTGGTCAATTTAACAAACACCACAGTGATTAAACGATAAACTAAAAGAAACTAAACTAATCTGACTCAACTTATTTCCAGGCATCTAGAATGATCAACGTTCAACGTTTTAGCATATGGATGAATTATAATAAAAGGGTGTGGCCTTGTGTAATAGATTTACTGCAGGGGCGCGACTTCTACAGGTCCAGAAGGATCATGGGCGGATACTGGGTGTGGTCTCATAGTGTAATAAAACCTACAATTTCAAGGCGTTGTTAAGATTTGATGTTGAAGTAAGACTGGTGGCGTGCTCTTTGCGTGCCGATATGAGTACGGATATACCTGATCAAAAGGCTATGCTGAAACGGGTAAGAAACTGCAAAAACACTTGGATGGTCATGTCGTGTTCATGGATGTTTGCTCTGTGTGCTCTGGCTACATCTAACGCCATTCTTGACACCATTCACCGTTTATCATGGATTCGAAAATGTTATTTAGCATGTAGTTACCAACTGAAGCCTACATCCAGTGTTACCCGTGTTGGCCATACTTTTAGTGATTTTCATGTTTTTCTGAAATACTCTATTTTCTAGGTTCCTAAACCTCTCATGGAGAAACGAAGGAGGGACCGTATTAACCAAAGTTTGGAAACTTTGAGGCTTCTGTTACTGGAGAACACATGTAATGAGGTAAAGTGCTGAGCTTAATGACATATTCCTATAAATTCATTATTTCCAATTATGTTAAGAAAATGCATTATTTCTTAATGTATTAACATTAATGTGACTTCCTCTCATTTTCTGTTTTTAAGAAACTAAAAAATCCCAAAGTGGAAAAAGCTGAAATTTTGGAGAGTGTTGTTAATTTCCTGAAGGCTGAGCAACACTCAGGACCTCACCCATATCCAATGAGAAGAGGGAAAAGACCACACACAGCTGAGTATGAGGATGACGTGGTGTCTCCTTGCAAACGTCAGCAAAACTACCATGATGGTATGAGAACCTGTTTACTCAGGGTCAGCCACTTCATTTCAAGCAAGAGACAAGAGTTGGATGAAGGCTTGGAGACCATGTGTGGCACATTGAAACAGAACATACAGGATAACTCCATTCAGAGTCACGCAGTACCCTCAACCCAGCTTCAAAGTGGAAGCCAGCTACACCTAATGCGTGATGGCATGTCCATTTCAGTGCAGCCGTTATTTAATCAACGTGTGCCAGACAGTTCCCACGCATCCCTGGGGCAGCTCGAGCTTTCTCCACACACTGCCATATATGAACCTGCAAAGAAGATAGTCTCCAACTCTAAAGATCCTTTTCTGTCCAGTGAGTCTGTATGGAGACCATGGCCGCAGTAGAGCAGCTGGTGATTATGCCAGTCAAAAAGCTGACCACGGAGTTGTTCAGATCTGTACACAGTCTTTAACACACTGGATTATGATCAATTCGTTATGCCAGTGAGTGCATTGGCCCTCAGGGAACAATGACCACACCACATACCAGACCTGGGAAGAATGAGGGAAAGACTGCAATTTTGTAAATGTTCAGCATCTGTAAATATGTGAACTTTGTACAAAAGATGCTAAAAAACTTTATTTTGGTATGCAAAGATACAGCTGAGTGTGTCACAAATGTTTCTTGTACTCAAATGCATTCAAATCATTTTTTTTTCCCCCGATGTGTGTATATATATATTTTTGTAAAATGTATAACTCTGGAGTTATTTGAGGGACATTTTTTTTTTTTTGAGAATGTAAGACAATTTAGTCTGGACACACCTTTTGTATGCTATGAATTTTGTAAGTGACTCAGGAAGTGTTAACTCGATACTTAAAATGCACAGTCCTGTTTATGCTTTTCCAAATGAGCCAGATGTGCAAGCAATTGGTCACTTTTAATCTAAGTTTACTTTTTCACATATCTTGATGTTAGGAACACCTGTGCACTATATGTGTACTGTGGTAATTAACTTTCTTGATAGATTTTTTTCTTTTCTTTCAGTCAAATGTGGACAATGAAATCCATGTTTTGTTTTGTTTATATGGACAGAATAAACCACTTTAAGGATTTTCTATTTGATTTGTTTAACTGTTTGCTATCCATTTCCTGTGTTCTCCTAATTCTTATTCTTTGGGCTCTGTGTGAATGTTTAGTGGTTTGACCTGCAAACAGGCCAAACATTTACAGGCTTTCAAAGACCTAATGCTCCATTCTAACTCATTGTTCTCAGTAATATGGGCAAAAGGCTGCAATTGCCTGGACCCCAGAAAGCTCTCATATGCAAATAACTGATTAGGCTTTCTGCCCTTATCTTAACTATGCCTACTACAGCCACTTCTCTCATCAATCCCACATTCAGGCGAACACTTCAGTTGTCAGTCTTCCATCCACAAATATAACTATGTTTAAAACTTTCCTTGGTTGATCTACATCACATTCTATTGTATAGATATGTATAGATTTCATGGTCAAAGCCAGGTTTTGACTTATGCTTTTTCCCAGACGTACCACTTCAAGCGTCCAAACTAATTTGTGATTTCCAGGTTAAATTGTTTAAATCATAGATTAATTACTATATAAGACATGTGGGACCATTTTGCAAAGTTTTTTGACTAATAACTCCAAAATAGATAGCATTTTGCAACTCTGGTCTCTGATGCCATGAATATAACTTTTTCTGTTTTGTTTTAGCATTACTTAGCCTACAGCACCAGGGAGGGTTGCATCTTGTGCATGGTATAGACTCGCCTTAGTGGATTTAGGAGCACTCAAAACTTTATCCCACGAGGAAATTTCATTTCTATGGTAACAGTCTTTGGATCAAAGAAAATGGCTTAGTTCAACTAAAGCGAAGCTTGAACAAAACCAGCTTTTATGTGCTGCCTTGCATCGCATTGTTACTTTAGGATTATCTATCCAATAAAACGAGTTTCAATAGAAATCAGATTAGAGGCTGAACAGAAGGAAGACTTCTGGCAAACAACTGTCTGATGATTTAAACGACCATTACTGAGGGATAATTCTCCTAAATGCAATTACTAGTTTGGTCGTAAATGGATTAGATTAGCAAAGGACTTATTTTACACACCGGATGTGTCCTCTTAGCCGCCGGCCAATCCGAACGAACAATGCAACGTATTTACCAAGGAGGTAATCGCGGTGCGGACATATATTAACTGTAATTTGTTTTAAAATAAAACTTTTTTTCATATTACTTTTGTATGTACTTGAAGCCTGAACCTCGTAGTAATATATGATTATATGATTTTAAAGGTTTGTCTTCTTGTGAATAAAGATTAAAATATATCACCACTTAGTTGCTTAGGAAGGAAAAATATAAATAAAGTAATCTTAAAATACACTTAGCCGGGTATTTAGCATTGTATCGTGGGTTGGCTACTAACAGCACGTGCTGAGATGGTGTCATGCGGGTGTAAATTCATCACTGGGGCTTTTCGCGTTTGTCCCATAAAGACGTGCGTAAAAGACACGCGTCCATGCACCCGTGGCCCTCTCGTGCCCTCACGGGAAAGAGGTTTTTTTTTCATTAATTTTGCATTACGGCTAGCTAACAATTCAGATAAGATGTTTATGCCTTACATGGTTAGAAATTAGGTTAGTTAAATGTGAAAATAGTGCTTGGACATTATGTGACTTTCCACTGGACAAACAAATCAGCGTCTTTGAGGCTCACCAGTTAAAGTTTATCATGTCGCAGTAATTTCTGTAGGATATGAATTAGGGTTTCGTTCTCATGGGTGATTGTTATATAGCCATACGCTATAATGTTCCTCTTCTTGGGGCCAAAACATTGTGTCCGGTCGGTATTTATAAAATACCTAAAATTTGAAGGGTTTTTTTTACTTTTGCCTTTTACAGTCACCAATCTCACACGCCAAAATTTGTCTATCATATACACATTACACGCGTCCAGACCGCTAGTCGGACTTTTAATGACAACTGTATTTTAATATTTAAAACATATTAACGTATACCCGAGTATATCTTTTGAAAAGATTCTAGTGAAGTAGTGGATATGTATGGCAATTGTAGTGGAATTGTATTGGAATTAATTCACCCGCTCCTCACCCTTTGGCTATTTTTGTTCCCAAAGTGTTAATTGTTTCCGGTGTAAATCAACACGCGCTCTTGTATGGTTTCTGAAAATAAAGCTGGTCATAAAAAACTACATCTCGAGAAGCATATTAGCATAAATGGATACCAACAGATTACTACTAACAAAGTAAGCAATCGCAAATTGGTACTGCCATCTGATTATGAATTCTCCAACACTGAAAATGCGTATTTTCCGTCGCGGCGTATTTCAGTAAACGCTATACTTGGGTTCTTTACACAACTGACTCACATAAAATACACACAGTAGCTAAAACTGCGACTTTAACGAGACGTGGAGCTATAAAACTAAATTAAAATTCTATTAGTCTTGCATCTTTGGTCTCATGCATCGTTAATCCTTATATAGGCTTATAGCAGCTGAGGTTGCTCGGTTTTGGGGGAGGGGTGGGTGTGATCACACCCTTTGAAAAACGCAGTCCTTTAAAATGCCTTTTATTCATGTCTGTTTAAGCCCCTGCAGGAGTTAAATGAAGGGGGACAAGTCCTCTTCTACGGGATATTAATTAGAGGTGAGCGCCAACAATACGGGCGTATGTGCCTCAGCAGTTCTTCATTCTCCATCGAATGGCCTGTTGCGTAGGGGCGGTGGAAGAGGTTTTAGGACGAGCCCCACTGAATAGGCGCAATACCTGTGTAGTCTGAATGACATTGCTTGGTGAGCAGCTGGCCCCACGCACCAGTTGCCTGCCTCTGTAATTACACCCAAAAAACTCACACGTGATATAACGTTTGCCTTGTTCACTCACCACTTAACGTATTTGTGTACGTTGTTAAATACGTCTCGAGTTAGATTGATTTGAAATCTATTTATCGCGAAAAACAAAAAATTATCTCAAAAACCTGAATACCAACTTCCTGCAGTCATCTTTTGTCGTTGCGCTATGTAAAGTTGTAACAGCGATTGTTTTTTCCTTACATTTAAACTTTGAGGTGGTTCTTGGATGGTGGGAGTTATGGTTGTTGATCGTGGCTCGGATTGATTCCAGTTGTACAGCATCTGGTTTAAGCAGACGGGTCTCAGTCCATGTCCGATTGTGTTTAAATACATTGGGTATTTAATGCGTTTTACACTTACATTTATATGAGAATAATCCCTTTTCGAACACCAGATGTTTTTACCTTTCGGGGGTAAATCAGGCACTATTACTAAACTGTCCCTGGTCTCCTGTCTTCGATGCGGTGATTTGATACATTTAGTCGTTGTATGAGTGAAACAGATTCCATTTTTCATACCTTTTCCATTATTATCCCTTTAAAATAGTTGATACCCTTGATAAAATCTGCAAACAGGTCATTAAACAGATTATTCTTGTTTCTTAAATTATAATTTGATCCAGAAATGTGGAGAAAACACAACATCTGGTAAGTGTTCAAAGTAAAAGGCTATAAACAAATATTACAATTGTCAACAGAACAACCTTAATACTAGAAATACAAAAAGTATTTACCTCATCTAAAACTATTATTTAAAGCAAATCATTTATTTAAAGCACAGTCAGTTCTGATTTAAGTACTTGAGCACAGCACAAGTAAACTTTATTCACAATAGGTTAATGACAAAGAATGCAAACAAGATGAAGCATGAATAATTAGTCTGTGTGGTTGGGAGAAGTGATGCAGCAAATGGGACCAAAGCATGTGTAAATATAAGGCTGTATAAGCCATGTATCACTCAGGCTTTCCCAGCAGAGAGGCCCTGTGCACGCTGATACTCCTGCTGCAGGCTGGCAAGAACTTCACGATGCTGTTCAGATTTTCGTTCCAGATCTTTCAGTAACGTCTCATGACGCTGACTGAAAGCAAAGAAGGGATTCCAGACACATGGGTTTAACGACACTCTTAATGATTAATTACAAACAAAAATAGCTTTAATCCACATCATTTATACTTGTAAAGAAAGCCAACGGGACCACAATGGCTTGTGCAGCCCTATTTGCTTATGTTTAAATGACATTTCTGACACTGACTGAAACTGTTTTACATTCTCCCAGTGGTTTTCATTTTTAAAACTTCCGAAATACTTACATTTCACCATTGATATACTCCAGCCTCTTAGCCACTGTTGCCTTGGCTTCATCTAGATCTTGCTTCACCAGTACTGGTCCAATTAGCTTGTAAACTGTATTCTGGCTGTCCAACAAGTCTAGCTCCTGGTGCATAAAATAAATATACGGGATATGCCATTTTATGTGCTCTACAACTCTAAAGCATTGATTTATTCCAGATATCAATTACTCCATATACAAAACACCAAATTCCAATTATTCAAGTTCTTACCTCTTTAACTATATTATTCTCCGTCACCTGGGCCTCGAGTTTCTGTCGAGCCGACATGCTTTTGCTGACATCTGCAATGTGAGATATTCACAGATCATTCACAAATGGTCGGGTGATCGGTGTAACAAAACAATACTTTAAAATGTGTTGACTCGTAGCGAAGGCAGATCAGACAATAATGGCAACACTTGGGTGTTTAATACTTGACTAGCTACATCAAACCGCGATGAACTCTGCACTTATGCAAGCTATTGTTAGCTACCGATGGATGGCATTGTAATGTACAAGTTGATAGACTAGTTTTCGATTATACCGCAATCTATAAAAAAACACACCACTTCATTATGTCAAGCCCACTATTGCGTGGTCGTACCTTTTTGCATCTGTTGGTATTTTTCCAACTCCGCCTGTAATTTCCTTTGAATCGCTTCTGCCATTCCAGGGATGTTGTAAACTAAATATACGCTTAATTTAACAAAATTACACAACCTACTAGATTAGCTATCTAGCATCCCACCTTAGCCATGCAGACAATCCCGGCGCAGCGAAAATGACGAAATCGGTTTGCGACTAGTTTGTGGGAGCAACCGAAGAATTATATCGCCACCTACTGTTCTTTTACAGTAAATGCAAAACTCTAAAATCTATTACTACCTACGTATAACTTCAAACTAGAGATATGCAATTTCAGCTAGATATGTAGGTCATATAACATATATCCCATGTCTTTGATGCAAGAGATTTAAAATTCAAATAAATCACATAAATGAAACATATTTGAGAAAGATTAATGGTTCTTCGTAACAGTCGGTATTTGAGAAAGAGTAAAGGTTCTTCGATAACGATCGTGCGAATTGTCGTTATTACACTCATTGTGTAGTTATTCATCCTGGCCGCTTGGAGGCAGTCGCCTATGACCTCGTTTAGTTAAAGACAACCAACAAACAGACAGAGTAATTCAGCTAGCTAGCAAATATGGCAGCGCACATGGATAGAAGAACAAACTAACGGGAAGGTCTTTTCGCGTTTGTGTTAGTAGGGAACTCGTTCTGCAAGGTAATGACACATTTATTTTATCTTCACACAATTAAATGCATAGCCTCTTTTACTATGACAGCCCATTAGTTAGCTAGCCCTACAGCTATTCATGCGAAAACTATATACGCCTGCTAATAGATGGCTTGGTGGAAGTTAGATAGGCTAACTAATGTGCTGACTGTTTTATGCCACACATGCTAAATCGCAGTGCTGATTTACTTTGTGTGTGATGCAGTATGGAATACCTTAAATTGTGGCTCTGTTAATATCCGTGGCATATTTGTTAGGGTACAGGGGTTATATTCAGAAGTTAGTCTGCTGCATTTATCTTTCAGCAGGAAAGGGCAACAGAATTTACTTTGGACAACTATTTGCTGCAATGTTTAAAATATGTTTTTGAAAGAGAAAGGCTGAATAACAGACTATTTCAGGTTGTTGTGTACGCTAAGTAAAACGGCTATCCAGTAGCCTAATAGGGTTGTGTCGATAGACGATGGCTTCGTATATCGTTGATTGCTGAGATGTTGAGCCAGCACTGTGATCACACCGACGGCGGGGCGCACATTAACTGCTCTAATTCTCATATGTCTACTATGAAGTAGAAAACAAAATGTATTACTTATTATTCACCCGAAGATCAACTTCAGCTGTAGAACTAATGAATATGCTTTTTAAGAAGAGTCCAGTCCTTCAAAGGGAAAAAAGCCTTTTTGTGTAATCATTTATTTTAGTTTGTTTGATTTTGTACAAACACATTTAAAAAGCTGAATATGCTTTATTTAAGCTCACCTTACTTTCATTCATGTATATGCATTTTGAAATAATACAGTATTTTTTATATTATTTGATTTTTTTTTTGGGCCTATGTATAACTCCAGTAATTAAATCAATTCATGGCAACAAAGACAGAAATTATTTTCTGCCTGTTGATGCGTTTAAATGGAACAAAAATACCTAATAATCGAAATAAATCCTTTAGTGGCCACTTTAGGATGTTGATGACATACAAGCTTTAATTGTTCTTTCCAAAAAAAAAAGAGGTCACATGGTTTGTCGTTACAGGGGCTCATACCTGAGAATATATTCATTGAATAGTAATTGGGGAAAAGTGGGGAGAAAAAAAAAAAATTTATAGTGCATTTGTAGCTAAGACCCCTCCCACCTTCCCTACCCAGGCTGTGTGATGTCCATCAAGACCACCTGTCCTGCTTTATGTTGTCCTGTACAGTAGTAGGGTAACCTTTGTCCCACGTCATGCAAATTGAGCATTCTGTCCCAGTTTTTCATTCAACCCTACCTGATTGAAAATTACTCTTGACTTTTGTCCAATAGTTCAGAGGAGAGCAATAAAAGTGGTAGTCGATAGGCTGAGTCGTATGTCAATCAAGCTGCCTGAACGCCTCCTCAACATTGTCAACAATCTCAAATTTGAGAGCGTGCTGTTCAATCAGGTTACGCAGTCATGGTCAGTGTGGCAACGAAAAAGAGAAGATGTGGTTTCAGTAGCGAATGGAGCACAACATGCTCTTGGGATTGAAAGGCAAGAATGAATGTTTTTTTTGGTAAATTAGATACACTATATCTTTAAACTTAGTTATTACGTCTGTCCCACGTTGTTTCACTTAGACTTGCTACTTGTCCAACATTTTAATCTGTCTGGAGATGGTCACCCTAATCACGATGTTTCCATGGAGATGCCATATGCCAGTTTGGTAGACTTCATATAACCATACAGGTTAATCCCCAATAAAATATTTTTAAATCATTATAATTATGTTGTAATGCATAAGATAGGGTGAAAAATGTTTACACCCAGACATCTAGCTTTTTAAGCTGTTAATAAAGTATGCTGTGACTCGTTTGACTGGAGACAGTGAGGGGTACAAATATACATTGTTACGTTATAGATTGCTTGTTTTATGAAGGTTCATTAGTACCATGAAGCTCAGGGGCACTGATCTTGATGGCAACATCTGACCCAGACTTCTTCCTTGATCCCAAATGTGTCTTTGACTAGGTTGAACTTGACAGCCTTAAGGAGGAGAGGCATGGAGATAATATAGATTTTATGGAGCTGGGGCAACTGCATCAAACTGATCCACAAATGGACCCGCATCAATCTTTTTGATTTATCTGTACTCTCCTGGTTCTGTGACAGAGATCGGTGCGGTGGTTCATCTCCAGATCAACGCTGTAGTGTTGACTCGGAGTTTTCCACACACTTGGAGTTGCTTTGTTTAGGGTAGGCATACCTGATTCAGCTAGGCTCCACAGTGCTGTCTGTGGGTAGAGATGCTGACTTCCTTTGACCATTTAAAAAATATCCCAGTAGCTGAGTTCTCAGCCAGAGAGTATTATGGGCTGTTGGTATCTCTTGCTAATGTTGCAGTACTGGAGACCAGTCTTCACTACACCGGCTTAGTTTTGTCATGCTGACTGGTATCATGACTTTAGTCTATGATATTGGTGATTCAAAATTTCTTATCAAGACCACAAAATATTTTATTGCCCAAATAATGATTTGCTGGAATTCACGTTGCCAAATTGAAGGTAGTTTTCTTTTATTGCATGGTGTTTCATGCATTATTTCTTAGTTGTGAAAGCCAAAATAATTGTAATTTTGATATAAAGTCTTTGTGCTGTAAACCGTGTACAGTAACTGGAATCTGAACTCGTTTGTGGTCTCATGCTCAGCTTCAGGCACTTAGTTCCTGTACTAGTCTCGGTCTCCCTTATGTCTTGCTTAATTAAGCTCTTGGTTTGTCTTGTCGAAAGACAGTTTGAGAATGCAGTCACTTGCTGATTTCTGTAGTGACGGTATACACAAACAGGATGGGAAGTCGTGGGTACATTTCATATGCAGTTTTCACTGCCTTCATCCAATCAGGTTGAACAACTTACTCCCTTTTATTAAGATACCTTGTATTCCGATGCCTGTAACTCTCCAATTAAAATATCTCTACTGATCTTAAAAATCTTAGATTTGATTTCAAATTGGCTGATGTTGGAGCGTTGGTTTAATTGACTCTGCTCAGAGTGGACCGACACCATAAAATTGTCTGCGCTGCTGATGTAGCTTTTTAAGGTATTTCCACAAACTTCACCTCATAGAAATGGCTGTCTCTCGTTTTGGCCTCCAGACTGACCTTTGTGCAGTCCTGTCACCATCAATATGTGCCTTCAGGGTGTTTGCAGCAGACAGAATACATAATGAATGCTGCCTGAATCCTGATGTTGCTCTAGACTGTGTAGCTTTGGAATGCCAATCTTTGGATGTCACAGTGAGAGCAGAGCAAGGAGGGGAACGTTCTTCTGAAGCTCCAGTGTTTTCTCCTTTTTTTTTTCGCTCAGAAACGGTGCAGAAAATATGATGCATGTTCTCACAATCATGGTGACATACTCTCATCACCACGGCAACAGTGTTGCACCGTCATCTCCTGCCATGACGAGCCAGGTACAGGACAGGCAGGAAGAGTGCAGTCTAGTGCTCCCTGTGGTCAATGGGGAGGGGGGGAGGGGGGGGGGGTAAATAAAATAATTAATTAATAAATAGTGTTCTTAGGTGGGACTCTTCTGAAACACTGCAGTGGTAAAAAGCTGGTTCATTCCATATCACCCCTGAAGCTCTGAACAGCTATGCTACAGATAAAAACATTTGTGCGCCAGAGCCATTTTGATGTTTCCTTGGCTTGCAGTAGCTTCATAACCGTGACTCAGATTCAGTCTCTTTTATCCCCTTCCACTGAGCAGCCGGGCAGAGTGATCCTAAATTTCCCTGCAAAGCCTCCACACTCCACATGTTTTTAACGGTTAACATTTCATTTCTTCGGGGACATGGCTTCTGTATTTAATTTTCTCGGCTTTTGCTTCCTGCCGGAAACTTGCATGGTTATTTGATCTTATTAATGTTTTAAATCTTGAAGGATTTCTCAGGTACTAGTAGGCCTGCACACATTGCAGTATAATGAATGAACCTTCATAATGTAAGCTGATTTTATATGAGACATTTCACCCAGACACAAGTATTGTTGCTGTATCTGAGATTAGAAATGGGACAGTTCCTGGTTTAATGATGTACCACAGCATTAAATACCATGATAAACCGTTTAAAAGTGTAATAATTCTCACAAACGGATGATTTGTCATCTCTTAAAATGTCATGGTGGAGGAACATATGCTGTTGCTACTGTTCAACTGCTACACCTTTGGAAACATTTAATGTTTACTGACTTAGAATGTGAACAGTACACAGTGGTAGAGCTGATCGTTTCATATATATTTAAATTGGTCATTTTGTTATTATGAAATGTGTTTTAAATAAAAATTATTAAATGTTTTAATGTCATTAATTGTACATTGATGCCTTTTAAAACATTTTCAGTATATTTTATCAATACATAGATAATATTTATGTTTTTTTCCAGCATTTGGCTCTTATCCAGAGCGAGATACTAGAGCAGCTATCTAAGTGCTTTGACAAAATGTTTTCAGTACTTGTAAATGCAGGATGCATGTTATTGAAAGGTCTGGAGAAATGTCATTGATCATAAAATGGGGACTAAAGGGTTAAAAAAAGAATGGTTGGCACAATTTAGATTGTTTAAAATAGTTATTTGGTACATTAAGAAACAAGAAAACGCCAAGTTCAGCGGTGAAATCAACCCATCACTTAAGTGACTTTTACGGCCTCGTAAAGTGGACGGATTGTGATTCTGTGCCTCATCCAGTAATAGGATACCCTTGGATTAAAACTTCCATTCCACACTTTAACCTCATAGTCCTGGTTTCATTTCCATACCGGTAGGGGAGAGGTCACCACTGTTTGGAGACCACACAGTTCTGTCTATGTTGGGCTCCTGGAGAAGGGAAGCATTCATTACATTTCCACTCTGCAAGAAATGCTGTAGTGGCAGTAAGAGATAATGTCCTAACGACTACGACTATCATCATAGCTATTATTCCTAAACTCGGTTTGCAGTCCTCCTAGATTTACTCCTGTTACATTCCTAGAGTACTAGTAAAAGAAGCCAGGCTTCTCTACAGTGAATATGCTATATGACCTCTGGTGCACTTTTCTTCCTCCTGCCCCTTTAATATAATGGTAAATTTATTGCAATGCACGTTTTCTTTGATATGCATATATAGCCTGTTTTCATAAAAGTTCCTTTACCATTTATTTTCAGCCCATTGTGTAATAAGAAGAAATTGCTTTCTCAGCGGCTCTTGCAAATTGGTTATTTTTGTGTCTGAACAAAGCTGTTTTCCCATGCGAGCAACTTCAATTTGTCTCAAACTAAAAATAAATGTATCAATAGAAGGAGAAACCAGCTGAACTGGCTAGCTTTCAAAATGCTGTGCTGTAAATCTATATATGCAGATGCGAGGTGCACTGGGACTGATTTTGTGCCTCTTAAATGACTTCATAGGGAGACAGTCCTTTCTCTCTGTCATCCTTGGTCTACAAGCTTATCAATCAAATATCAAGGACTGCATTTACTGCCATAAAATGAATTCAAACATTAATATTTCTTCCCCATTTAAAACCTTTTGATTAACTTGAACTGCGAATAGGACACGGGTTAATTAGCTCAGTCTGAGCCAAGAACAGAAAAATTAGTTTGCTTCAAGACCACAAAATTCCATCTATAAATGAAAGAGATTATACAACTAAGCCCTTAGCTGGTGTCCATTGCGCCGTCACTGGTGTCCCTGTGTAATCCTCTGGATTATAAAATATAATACATTAACAGGCCTACGATGCAAGACGATTGTCTCTATGCTTGGGTCATGCTTTAGACGTTTTACGCAGCGGCGATCACGTTCTGAAATTTTGGAAAACTTCCGAACACCGTCATTAGTATTCTCACGTTTAGTGTTCTCAAGCCATAGATTTTAATTTACAAGCCAAAAAAATCCAGGTCACGTCAACAAATTCATTTTATCAAAAGGAAATGTATGCATTTCTTTAAATATATGAATTTGTCATGCCGGTAGGACCTAAAATGAAGTTAGAAGCGACCCCCCCCCTCCACCCGCCCGCCGGTAAACTGCGTCTCTCAACTTATTGCGCTGCTGATTGTACTCCTGGGTTCCGCTTATTTGAGGCAGCCGAGACCGCCTGCACAGGAATTGATTGGCGGTTGACAGCAGGCTCTCGCTCTCTGACTGACTCGTAAATTGATTCAAACTGCAACATACCTCTTAAAGAGCACAAACGCGTTAGGTGACCGGCGTAAAACCGAAAGGGAAATAAACTCCCCGACGTGTCGGGCATTTCAAACGCAGGCCAACTTGGGGATTTTCACCGACCGCGTCCCTGCGGTATGCGGTACGCGCACACTTCCTAGCTGCAGGTCTTCGTCTCGCCCGCGCGCCCGCGAACCCTGCGACGCAAGGTGATGCGCTGCCTCTGTGCTCTTCAGAGTTTTCGCTCCCTCGCTCGCGTCTCTCCCTTTTGCTCGCGATAGTCTGTGCAGGCGAGCCTGAAGCTTTACGACAGACAGTATTCGACCTCTGGCTGCGCCAAGTCTAGAGCTAATTTGACTCAAGTTCAGGCCAATAACTAGACTGTGATAAAGAACCTCTGATGAAATCCTTAAAGCCCTTTAGCGATGTGAAATTTTACTTTGAAGTGCTCCCTCTTTACACGTTGGGTGAAGTCTCCCGTTGGTTCTAATGACTACTTTGTATTGCTATAATGTGAGAATTCCTGGATTAAAGGGGTGGGATCCCGGTGGCCTAAATATGAAGTCTTTGTTCTGCCCTGATTAAGTAAATGTATAACCCCTGTGTGCGAGTTAAGCGTTTGCTATGCGAGTTAAGCATTTTCAAAAGTTTGCCATTGCGTTGCTCAATCAGTTGATGGAATCTGCTGATTTAATTCGGTCTTGAATGGATCTTGAGCCATAGTGTCCTGCCTCAGCACCCTAACATACGACAGTAGAGTGCTGGCACAGCAACATCACTGAGCCTTTCATGGACCCTCACTGAACCGAGGGGCTGAGCTATGCTAAGCTACTCACAACTGTCCAGCCGTGCATGAGGGATCAGTGTGCACTGAAGCGGCGTGAAGGAGCCTGTCAAGAACGAACACACACACACACACGCACATGCACACTTTTCTATCCATTATCTCCCAGGCCCAAAGGTTTCAACACTATTTACTTCAGAACGATATGTACTCCAAGTAGCTCCAGATGGCGCGAACGCGCGCGCCTACGAAGCTTAGGCGCTGTGTGAAACGTTCTCCCGTGCCTCCAGCCGTATATCGATTTGTGCAGCGGTGAATTTTTAATGCCTTAAAAGAAGACTCAATAATCCCCTTTCCAAATAGGGAGGCCCACAGACCACAGGTGTGCAGTGGTCCAGTCACATTCACAGAGGATGTCGAAGATATCCAGAACAGCCAAGGTGGTGAAAAAGGTGGACCCTGGAGGTGTGATCAGAACCATCGTCCGATCAGGACAGGCCATTCCGGGGCCTCCCCTGGGACCCGTCTTGGGGCAGGTAAGTGTTTTGTTTCTGTCGGTGTGAGTGTTTTTAAAAAAGGCACCCTGTCTTTTTGTTTCCTTTTCCGCTCATCGAGCAGGATGTTGACACGGGCTCGCCTCTGTTTACCCACAGAACACGATATAATGAAGAGAGTAACTGATACCATAATGATGCTGTCTGTCCTAATGATAATGAACAATGTCAACGTTCCTCTGTAAAGGCACATCTGCTGCGGCTCCAGAGTTGTTGTTTTTTTGAGGGTTTTTTTTCCCTCCCTTCAGCTTAAGCAGGCTGTTAAAGTCTGGAAATTGGACGAAAAGCACAGCAGTCAAGCAAGGCAGAGCCGTGTGAGCGTGCGTGCGAGTTAGCATACATGCATGTGCCAGCATCTTAGAATGGTTACTGGGTCTATTTGAATGCTTTTAATGCCTGTACTGGTCTGTGCCGCCCCAACAGCGGCACGCGAGAGCCCACGTGTAGTAAACTGTAAATAAATTGCACTCAGCAGCCTTTGGCTTTAGGCTCAAGCCCCTTTAATCTTACTCCCCACCCGCCCCCCCTGTTTTTCTTCTCGTCTGCCTAACCAGCCCTGACAGTGTTAGCATGAGGGGGTAGGCTGCCTGTCGGACAGGGGGAAAATTTAAACAAACGAGAGAAATAAAAGTAAGCACAGAAGAAAACAAGTAGGAACCGACAGGTTCAGGCGAGAAGAATTATTACACTCCGGCCTGAAATCAGCATGAGTGGGTGGAGGAGAGAAACGGAGCACAGAAGAAACCAGGAGGGTGAGGGATGGTTCGGTCCAGGTGGCTGACGCGCCGTGACCTACCCTGCTGCTGAGGGTTATCTGAGGTTAGCAAGAACACTCAGTGCTGTGCATGACAGTTTTCTGGAAGTAGCAGAGAGTACTTGTGGTTCACTTCCTTTTACACGCACGCACACACACACACACACACGCACCCAACCCCCCGTTTCTCCTTGGTCTTGGAAGTTGCGCACCAGAGTTGTTCATCTATGCTTGTATTTGAAATGGAGAAAAGGGCAAAGATGAAAGCTTGAAAGATGGACTCCCTGACCAGTTCGTACTGCTCATTTCTCTGAAATCTCTCTGAAGTGAGCAGCTGCTCTTGGGGAGAAACGCTCGCCGTAATGGCATAATGAAGAGCCCCCGCTCACTGGAAAGGCATCGGATCGGCTTCCAGCCTTTACGTGCTCCCTCTAAATCACACACCAAATCACGACTGAAGTCGCACATGAGCTCTCAGGCCTTTGACGAATGAGCCCCGTTTCAATTAATAAGAGTAATAATGGTTTTGGGGTGGGGGGTGAGTGGCGGTGAGTGGCGAGTACATTAGTGGTAGCTGATGGAGATTGAATCAAATCCCTGCCTGTTCTCCAGACCAGGGTGCTCCGTCACCACCTCTTAGGATTTGCCGTTCCTGGCTCTACACCCTGACGCGCAAACGGCTCGTACAGTAATTGCACGTGCACCTTTGCTACTCTTCGAACACCTTATGAGAGAGGTTTTAAGTGAATTGGCCTTCGTTTTCTGTTTCAGTTTCTCTTCTCCACCCCAGAGACTTTGTCTAATGCCATTTTGTAATGTGCTCCTACGATCACTGCTGTTGGTGATGGGTGTACGCTCTGAAAGTGTCTGACCCACAGTGGAAGTTCCCTTTAAGCAAACGGAGAATGTGTTTTAAATACGAATTTAAAAACCGGTCTAGCGAATTGCATTTTCGAAGGAAATTCTAAGGCATGTTACGCAGATGATGTGTTGACAGTCTCTTTATTCATTATGTATGGCCCAAATCTAAGTGTTGTCTCGGTCTGTCAGACTACGACATTATATAACGGTGAGCAAGCAATATAAAAAAAAAAAAAAACCGTGTCTATCAAACATTTTATTGAAGTCAGGTACTAATGGTGGTCATGCATCACAGTACACGGCAGTGATTAAAATTCATGATGAACAGAATCGGAGGGGGGAAAAACAACTTTAGTTTTAATTGTTGCTCTTAAAAGAAGGCACTTGGTTAATTGGTGTACCGTACTCATCCTTTTATATAGAAATGTATCATACAGGATCAGGGTGTATCAACCCTTATTTCAACAGTGTGTGCTAACAGGAAAAGAGAGAACTCCTAGTCTTGGCCAGAACACAGATTGCAGGAATGGCTCTTGGCAGTCTGGTGGTGGTGGTGTGATTCATCTCGGGTAGTGGATGGCTGGACACGCGTCCCTCCGTCTGTCTAGAGCTCATGGGAAATGTAGGCAGGTGCCAGCGAAGTGACGGCAGGGTCCAGGCTCATATGCGAGAGGGAGTGGCTGTGGCCGTGTGTGCGTGAGAGTGTGTGGTACCGGGAGGACTGAGCCGGCGGTGATGACGTGCACTCCTCTCCTTGCTCCTCCACTCGTTCCACAGCTGTCCCCGGGCTCTGGCTTCCAGCCCCGCCCCCGGGCCCCGCCCCTTGTCCGGCCACGCCCCCGTGCTTGCGCTTGTCCCACGCCGAGCTCAGCTTCACGGCCAGGGCCAGCAGGTTCTTCCCCAGGAACACGGTGGACACGCGCTGGTCGCGGTACCACAGCATACCCGTGCCTCTAAGGACCAGCGTGAGCACGTTGATGGTGACCAGGCTGAGCCAGGGGTAGACGGCCTCCCTGCGGGGAGCCCTCTGGCCCGGCAGCCCCGCCGCGGCCGCCCCCAGCTCCGCCAGCGCCACGCAGGGCAACAGCAGCAGCAGAACGTAGCAGTAGAAGAACACGATGCCGTCCACCCAGAGCGGCACGCCCGCGCCGCCCTGCACCTCCCACAGCCCCGCTTGCAGGTCCAGGACGTCCAGCAGATCCACCACCACCCAGAGCAGCCGGCTGCGCACCTCCTGCTTCCGCCGCAGAGGCGTCACGTGGTCGGCGCCCGTCAGGATGAGGAAGAGCGAGGGCAGGCACACCGACAGCAGGAGCGTGAGCGTCTTGCGGGCCAGCGGGTCGGGCGGCCGCCGCTCCTGCCTGTAGTTCTGGCACACGAAGAAGAGCTTGAGCTGCAGCAGCGACAAGAAGAGGAACCAGAGAGCGCTGGCGAAACCGCGGCGCGGCGAGCGCACCTCCGACATCACGCCGGCCGAGACGAAGCGCAGCGCCAGCAGGAAGCACAGGTCGCCCAGTGCCACGGCAACGCACGGCCACACGGCCAGCCGAGCGGTGCCACGTGGCCCCAGCATGCTCTGCTCCAGCAGGTAGAGGTCAACCACTGCCATCGTGCTCACGGTCACCAGGGTAGACACACACACCTGGGGCGAGAGCAACATGCCTGACGGAGAAGGAGAGACGAGGACACTGTTAGAATGTGCTCACGCATCAGGAGATACTTTTGGAGGTTATCTGCGCATATTTTCATGGCTTCACAAACCTAATTGGTTTTAGCATGAAAATTACAATACACAGCTAAAAGAGGGGTTCTTATCTTTTCAGCTCAGTCCTTTGGTAGTTAACGGTGAGATTTACTCTCCCTTTTCAGTAAAATATATTTGTTGTGAGTAGCACGGGTAGTAATTACATCTTGGTTAATTTAGTAATGAAATATTTATGTTCTCCTTGTGGCCATGGTTTTGGACCTGAGTGCATTAGCTTCTCACCTGCAGAGTGGACTTGGCAAACTGGTCATGTATGTAAATACTGATGGAAAAAGCTGGCAGTTCTGGGCAACTTTAATATTTTAATGGGTTCCTGACAGTTTACTGTGCTCTAAATTGTAGCCTTGAAAATGTCATCTGGATGCCATTTCCCATGTATTATATGATTTATGTCCTCCTCTGAATAGCCAGAGGAGATCAAATGTCTGCTGGCTTAACTATTAGTGGTGTGTGTGTGCGTGTTTGTTTGTTTGTTTTGCGCTGAATGCTAGAAGGCCACCTTGCCATTTGGGGTAGAAGGATCTGCCTGGTGCTCAGCTGCTTAACTCATTCAGATTACATGAGCACATCTCGGTGCAACTGTGTATGTCCCAGGAGATCACCCAGTTATGAATTTGTCTTGTTCTCAAATAATGAAAGTTTGACAGCTTTTGTGTGTGTGTGTGTGTGGGGGGGGGGTGTTCTGAAGACAGAATGCACTAATTACCATGTCCTCACCATCATTGTTATTATTATTATTATAAATTTGTTAGTGATGACGTGAAGCCAGGCTTTCCATCTAAGCATTCTTTGTTGTTTTGTTTGTTTTGGTCAGCCATTTTGATTTTCAGTCACCACAACAATGATTGATTTCTCTTTTTTATGGCCTTTGCCTTGCAGTATCATTTTCAGAATGCGTTTGTGGTGTGCTGCACCTACTGCTTTAGCATTCATATTTCCACCAAACCTCAGCATGGTTGAAATTCAGAATGTCAAGTAGGTGCTCCCATAACCATACATATCCAGCAAGAGCTCGTATGTTATTCTTTAAAGAAACATTTCTGCCCAGGACGGTGTATAAAACTCCTATTGATTGGTGGGGAGAAATGATTGCAAGCTTTACAGTCCAATCGAAAGCATGCCTCCTCAGCCCATTGAGCTCGAGGACCCATCGTCTTGGTGTCCAGCGAGCAGCTTGTATTTGCTGCGGGTGTCATCATGACTTTGCCAGGATCGATGGCGTTTTAATATGAAAGTCATTAGCCTTTAGGAAGTGCGGTAATGGCAACATTTTAAATTTGTGATCAAGACTGGAAAACCGTACAGCTGAGGTATTAATTAAAGCTCCTTAATGAATGGAGGTCCATTATTAACAATGGCATTGAAAGGCGTCCCAGATAAGTGAGTGAGTTTGTGTGTGTGTGTGTGTGTGTGTGTGTGTGTGTGTGTGTGTGTGTGTGTGTGTGTGTGTGTGTGTGTGTGTGTGTACACGCGCGCGCACATGCTGAGGTGCTTATGAGGAAGTGTGCCTGCGTGTGTGTCTGTGTGCACACATGCAGAGGTGTGCATGAGGAATTGTGTGCGTGTGTGTGTGTGTGTGCGCTGAAAAGTGGGCGAACTATGCAGTGAGAACGAAATGGGGCAGGGGAGGGAGGCAGACGTGAACAATGATCCATTACCTTGGCTTTTTACAGACCCAATAAAGTATTTGCACATGACGATAAAAATTAGTAAATAAACCCCAGGAAATGAGGGAGGACAGATGTGACGTGATGATGTGAGACTACAGGAGGCCTGCTGGAGGGGACGAAGATGTGGAATTCCAGAACACTACATGGGAAATAGCTAAGGAGACGTTCACAGCTGGGGGAATAGAGAAATTAAATGCATTAATACACAGTAAAGAGGAAATGAAGGAAATGTTTTTGGTAAATGACCTAGAATGATTAATCTTCTCAGTGCTCATTGGTGTGAAAAAAGTGTCTGGGAGTACGGGTTGCTAATATCTGATTAAAACCAGACCCTTTTGGTTTTTTTTTTTTAATAACCACAACCAATTTCCAGTGTTGAAATGAAATGTGCTCCAAAACTACCATCTGTGAAGACTGGAGTTTAAAGTGGCATATCTTATCTAATACAAAAATATTGGAGCTCGTTCTTATTCACACCCCAGCTGATAATTATTGTTATCCAGCTGAAACCTTGAATTTCTCTTTACTCACCTTGTTGGGCCAGAGCTCATCTGTCTGACGAGTGTCGATATATAATTCATTTGAATATGTGAAGACAGTTGGATAGATGAGAGGGTGCCTGTCCTGAAGGCATATTAATAATGACTAGACTTTATCATCTAGTGACTATCAAGTGTCGCTGCCAAGTGTCGCTGCCATCATACAATGCATCCTGTTTTAGCATAAGTGTGAGTAATGGCTCAGAAACGTGCACAAAGGTAGGTGTGTATGTATGTGTGAGAGAGAGAGAGAGAGAGAGAGAAAGAGCTCACATGCATTATTCAAGCACAAATATCTTGATGGCCTTCACCTCTACTAGCCTTGCCACACACGGCTGAATATTAAAGAATTACCAATATTGACCCTCGAGGAATTTAATCCGTCATATTTATCTTGATAAATTTATATATTTTTTTAATTTCACTTCCAGTGCATCTGCAGCTGAGCAAAGCTGTTTCAGTTTAAATAGTGTGGACTATGCCTTAGGTGCATGGTGTATGATGTTCTGTAGTAGTTTACGTTTTAGGTTGTAATAATGATCTTTTACATTTAAAACGTCATCATTAAAAGCCAAAAGTTAAACGCAAGCAGACATAAGTCACGACAGGTGCTATTTCTTACAGATTAAATTTAGAATAGGCTCATTTTCGCACACGCTTAAAACAAATGCTAATCCTGTGAATTTTACGTCTACTCTGTCTCAGAACTTTTAGTACGTGCTTTCAGAATTAGGAATTCACACCAAAGTGACTTTACGCAAGTTTTTAAAGCATATAAATACGCAACCTGTAGGTTGTAACGAAAGAGCGAGACAGTTGAAATCAAGATTATGAATATTCAGGCTGAATATATTCTTCCCAAAAGCATGCAGTTATCGCTCGACCTGACCTAAGCGAGCAGTCTCAACCGCTTCAGTATTGACCAATAGAAAACTGCATACCAATATTTTTTCGTTACCTCAAGTTGATCTGATCAGGTCCAGAGCTTTCAGTCGCACTCGTCCAAAATCCTTCAGTGGTTTCGATAAATCGACGCGGTTGCTGTACCTCAACCTTACCAGATATTTGTAAATCCAAAGAAGCCATTTGGGCTCCGCGAAGCTCAATAGCTACATTGTCCAAAAGACGCCCCGTTATTCCATTCGGGGTGGAAGAAACTGCCGAATTTGTCTTTTTCTTGACGGAGTCCTAGAAAATGTTTTGCAGAAGTCTTGCCAGAACGCCAGGGGATTTTATTTAGAACGGTTATCAGAAGTGCTCAGGTAGCCTGTTCGTCCCGTGCTGTCTCTCCAGATTATGCTCTCTGTTCGCGAGGGCTGGCTCCGGCGACTGCTGCTCGCGCAGAGGAGCTTTGCGGAGCTGAGGAGCCGAAGTCCATCAGAAGTGCTGTGGAATAGTGTTATGCGTCGCCTCCCTTTTATAAGTTGATTTACATAATACGACAAGGGTCCATTAATACTTGGTCGACGAGAATGTGCGAAACCCAAACGAGCACATCGCTAGACAGAGTTTATGATTGCAGTGTATAATTTGTAGGCAGCATACGTGCCCTCGCACTCCTCCTCCCGCTGCCTCACCAATTCGCCCATTTAGTTTTCTTTTGTCACCCTCTCTTATTATTTAATTTATTTATTTATTTTGTACCGTTGGTCGTACCACTTCATATAGCGTGTGGGTTTTTAACGGTCTATTATCGCAACCGATCGTGTAATTACAGTGATACTTGTTCAATTACAGTTTTAATTGTATTCCGTAAAAGGCCACTAAATCCCAGATTACTTTTCCATTAGTCATTAATAATCGTATACCCGGACGAAAGGGCTTGTTGTTTAGGGGTTTTGATGTTGCTAAGATGCCTCCTTAGCTTTCCCTTGCCATCTCTAAACCTTCATCTTTTCCTTTTTAACTCCTAGTAATCCTGTGTCATTGGTGCACCGCCTGTCCTTCCTTCCTTTTCAGAACTGTATTTGATTCTTCGCTGGTCCTTTTTCTTTACATGTTTCCTGCAGCTATAGAAGACTGAGGGTAGCAAAATGCTATCAAAATCTTGGAATGGTGTTGCATTTATGAGCAGAGGTATTTCGGTCTGTGGAGCAGTGGTGGTGTGTATACTGGCGCACAATCATGGCAGGAGATTAGGGGGCTGTCTTACCATTTTCCTTTGCATGCCAGTCTTCATCATCTTCACATGACATGAAAATTAAAAGGCACCCATGTCCTCTTTTCCTTCACCTCATTTTCTTTCGCAACCTTCCCCCTCTGCTTCACACTATCCTAGCAGGGGGTCATCTTTGTGCGGTTTATTCAGACCCATGAGAGAGAACAGAAAAGGGAAGCAGAGTCATCTGTCTTGTCACAATCATCTGTGTGCTCTGCTGGTTTTCAGAGAGATATTTTCCATTCCCTGACTCCAAATTCTTTATTTATTCTTTTTTTTTTTTTTTTTTGTCGCCTGTCTCTTCCTCTGTTGCACCCTGATGCTGTCTCACTCTTGACTTCCTCTGTTGCACCCTGATGCTGTCTCACTCTCTTGACTTCAGTCCCAGTGGGTGTGGTTGAAGGTCACTTGGTTTCTGAATCTCCCTCAGCATAGGAAAAGGAAAACGAGATGAGCAAACGGGTGGTGCGGAGTTGTGCAAAGGTGGCGTTCGCGAACGTCCAGCAGCGCGCAGTTTTCGCACGCGCCTACACGCACGTCACGCACCATAACGGGCCAAAGTTTGGAAGGACGTGAAGGATACTGCTGCCATGCTGAGGGTCTGATTGCTGCCCAAATGTCCCTCCCGGCACAAACGAGTCTCAATCCAGCAGAACGCTTCTGCTCCACACACCCCCCACGGCCATCTGTCATACGCAAGAGCTTGGAGCTGTCACCACACACACACACACACACACACCTCATTCACAGACAGACAGGCCAACACTGAAAATCAAGAATTCCCAGCCAAGACCACTGCCGAAAGAGCCTGGTTCCATAAGCGAGTGTTCCATCAGAAATCCACGCCCACCTCTTTTGATTGAGATGTTTTTTCTTAAAGCCAAGATTTGGACAGAGAAATGGGGCACTGGGCAAGAACGCCAAGTGTGTAATGGTCTTTACATAATAATTTGGTGGTGGTGTTTCCTCTTTACTTATGGTAAACATTGCCAATCCAATTGTCCAGGTTCTCCTTGGTTTCTCCATGAGCCTGAGGCTCTTCTGTCAGATCCAGCGTGATTGATTAGGTAACCACTAAGACAGTGGAACCTTTTCACACCGGATTTAGTCTTTTTGCTAAAATAGATCTCGGTCCTAGCTTAGCTTTGTAGACACCAATAAAATGAAATTGTCGGATGGATATGTCCTAAATGCCATGCTTTAGCACACAGCATTAGCACGTGTAAAAATAACCTTCTGTATAGCAGATTAGAGTGCGTGTGCATGTCAAAAAAAAGTACAAAAAAATGGACTGAGGCCAGAGGAGATTTTAGAACCAGAATAGATTATGCCATTAAGAAGAGGAGGTGCTGTCATGGCATTTCACACAATCCTACAACCATTCTTCTATCATCCCTCACCCAAGCTCTGGAGCAAGGCATCCCTGGTTTTCATCACACGCCACAGAACATGTCCCTCACCCCTGCCGCCCCCGTTCCGCTTTTGAAGCTTTGCCCAGCATGGAGGGTTTGTATTCACCAAAGCCAACAGGCTGAAGTTAATCAGCTGCGTGATGCCCTGATGGAGAAGACTGTGATAAAACAAGGAAGACTGCAGCAGATGAAATTAGGAAAGAGGGAATAGGGGGGTAATTAATGAGTGTCTCACACTGCAGAGTTTAATTAACCCCACATCCCCATCCGCCTGTGCCCGTACCTTGCTGCCCTCTGCCAGGGCGATGAATTGCCCAGCTATGCGTGCCAGGGGGCAATTAATCCTCCTACCTGCCCCAAGGCCATGTCCTCGGTCACGCTCATGCACACACTGTCCCGTACGCGGGCTGTGTTCCATTCCGCTCACCGTTACACATGGCCGCACCGGAAGAGAGAACGAGCCACCTTGCATCCCCTAAATTTTCCCCTGTGAAAGTTTACTTAAAAAAAAAAAAAATATATCGACTTTCCTCTCTCTCTTACCCTTGCTTTCATTTGCACTTCCACACTTTAATCGCCACCTATATTTCCAGAGCTGGCTTTTTTGTCCCTTAAATGTCATTCTTTCCTCCCGTAAGATTTGCCCTCTTCAACTCTCATACAATGCTCTGCTCTTTCAAATATTTCAAATACTAACTGAATATACAGCGGCCCTTATTCAAACACTTAATTGCACCTTCTTTCATCCAGACAGATGAGTTGCATTGTCCTCCAAAGCAAACCCTTTGGATGCTCTGTTCTAAAGTGATATTAAACCTTTTGAATCTCCCATCATCTCTCTCTCTCTCTCTCTCTCTCTCTCTCTCTCTCTCTCTCTCTCTC
>JAOXYF010000010.1:14961332-14985397 GCA_028565775.1 Sternarchorhynchus goeldii
CTCTCTCTCTCTCTCTCTCTCTCTCTCTCTCTCTCTCTCTCTCTCTCTCTCTCTCTCTCTCTCTCTCTCTCTAACTCACACACTCTCACACACACACACAGGGTCCTTCACGCTGACCTCCATTCCTTTTCCAACCCCTTCTCTCACATGTGTCTCTCATCCACCTCGGAGCTTTATCTCGTTAAAAAGAATTACTGGAGCTGAAAGGCCAGCGATGTTAGTGAAGCGAATGAGAAGAACGGGAGGGGGGGCACTGTTGTGTGCATCGTAATGAAATACGAACAATGGCCAGTAAGATCCTGTGTAGTTAATACGTTGAACACGATTCTACTCACTTTGCCTGAATGGTTTCTAGAAGATTTTATTTACATTTTTGATGCAAGTGTGTTGACATTTGGTCAATAAATAAAACTAGTTATAGAAAATTAGCTCTCTTAGTAAATGCAGGGACATTAAAAAATTGGAAGCTTTCCATGTGTCTTGCAAAGGCAGTTATGCATGGTCTAATTTTAATGATAAAGTAAACACGGGCAAAAATCCTTCACTTTAAATACAAACCAGTAGACGAACACTTTGGTTTAGTTTTAAAACTAGCTGGAGGAACTGTATTTTTAGAGATTCAGATAATTAGGGAAACCTTGTGATGAGCCTTAAACTGGAAGATCAAAAGCAGTTTCTGTGATCAATTTCACTAAAAGTGAATGCAGCATCCTACAAGTGCTATTTGATCTGTCATGCATTTATTTTGGAGCAGGTAGTGATTCATCTTTCATGGGGGAGGGTGTACAAGCAAGTTATTTTTCACCCATATAAAATATACCTTTCTGGTCCAAAAAAATTAATTGAAATGCCCTTCTACGATTGCTGAACACTTCTGTGTATGTCTGTACCACTGCTAAGCACCTGTAAAAGAGTTGTAAAGAGTTTGAGGACCTAACGTTCAGTGTCTGCACTCCTTCAAACAGCTTTTGACTGTGCAGCGTAGCAGAACTCTTTTGCTTTTTAAAAAAGGATGCAGACAAACGAACTATGTGGTCCCCCTGAAAAACCTGCATGGATATTTTTTTTTTTTCCCCCAGGTGCTCATGGGATTGAGAGCCCCATTATTCCGACTTTCCACGATGCTTCATTGGCTTTCATAGAATTTCTTGTTGATTTTAAATTGTTTTGTTTATCAGCTCTTTTTTGGACCTGCTCCATCTTATTTAACTGGCCCATTTTTCTCAACACAAAGCGTTTGGATCTTGGAGGACGAGGTCTGTTAACTGCAGGGCTTCAAAGCAGTGAGCAGGGGGTAGATTTTTTTAAATGATGAAATTCTCATCTGATTATGAAATTGGTGTGTAAATTAGCTATTAATATGTGATTTTCTTCCTTTGAAGAGATCTTGCTGTTTTGCAAGGACATTGATTTCTTTTACGTCATTTCAAAAACACAATAGACCGCTAAGTACTGTGTGAACAGCTATTCCCATTCTTATGCAGCGACATGTCTGGTTTTTCAAATGGGACCAGGCACAACTGGGAAGACCGTTTCGGTTCTTTTAAAACCTCTTGTCATAAAGCATATATTATGGGAGTATCAACATGATAAAGAACTTTAATATTCCTCGCAAGTGTTGAGTAAGTTGCCTTGTCCAGCAAAGTGCCCCCATCGAAGTGATGAACAGCAAGCATTTGGTTCTCCACGACTACTCTTTTATCAGTCACCGTAGGGAAAAGAAAGGGTTTAATTGGACTACATGACTTCAGGGTGATTAGATCTATGAGCTTTGGTGCGCTGCTCTGTCAGTTTGGCTGGCGTATCAAAGAGAATGCCTGGGCCCCTTTTATTAAACACACCGCATCGCGGTGTAGCAGACATTCACTGCAGTGCCAAAATGCTCGTCTTTAAAAAGAACCGTCCTTTTGGCTCGCAGGCAGGCGTCCGAGCGCACGACGGCCTCACTTACGTTAATGAAACGCGGAGACAAGGACCGTCACCTTCCGTTCCTGAACGCCCGTTGCGGGGTGCGTCGCTCGAGTCTCCCGCGAGCTGGTCCTGCATCAACCTCCACCCTCCACCACCGCCCTCCCCCCCAGGCTCTCCTGCTGAAGTCGTAACTACTGACAACGCTCTCCCGGCAACCACTAATACTGATCCATATTTAATTAGGAATTATGCCCGTCCCCATCTTCAAATTTACTCTACTCTGTTGTTTTTAACTAATTGATGGTTAAGAGATGCCTGAAGGTTGACATGACATGAATTTATGATTAATAGTTAATAGGAGAGTCCAAGTTCAGCGGCCCCTGCTTCTCATTTCATTAGTTTTGTTTGTTTGTTTACTGTGTGTGTTTGGTTAGTTGTTGTTGTTTTTGTTAGGTTTTTTTGTTGTTATTGGTTTGCATTTTCTAATTAAAATGATGCAACTTGCCAGTACAATAGTCACACCATCTGTGATGGGGAAGATTATGTGGTGCCTCGCCTCTGACCCATCTGTACAAGTAATATTTCTTGGGTTGACATCTGTCATCATCTTCCCTTGAATTAATTTCTCCTCAGGTGCATTACTGTAGTTCATTATCGTAGTATTGAAGGCTGTGTTGATTATGACTTCTTCCAGTGGAGAAGTGCTTTACTACATTTTTGAAGGATTAGTTCAGCATTTTAAACCAAAACACTTTATATCATGTCTCCAGCTGTCACCGGTTGCAGACACCTCAGTTTGACTGTCTGTGGGTCTACGTCGAGCTACTCGCAGGCAGAGGCACTTAAACGAAAACTTTTTATAAATAAACTCTGCTTTAAAAGTCTAACCCTCAAGGGTCCTGGTACTGCACTGTTATTTATACATAATGCATTTTTTTTTCCTTGCTCCAACAACCATGCTAGAAGTCCTGAATCAGGAACTTGGTAATTACCTGAGGGGCTGGAGAAAACGCCACGTCGTACTGGATTTGAAGAGCATCGCTATAAACCCTTACACTTGAGCCATGCAAATAAGCATATTTTAATATAAAAGTAATCATTTCCTATGAACACGCACTCGAGATGTAGGACTATTTTTGGAGTTTTTCTTTCTTTAAAAACAGTGGTACTTGAGGGCTACTAGAAATAAGTATATTTCTCCATTTCTGTGTTTTTGTTTTGGTTGGGGTTTTTTTTGCAACAATTTCCACAGATGAGCTCCTGTTCACTCAAACGAGTGTCTGGGCTGGTTGACGGCCTGCTGTAGTCATGATAAACAGTTCAGGTCAGAAATTCAGAAGCTACCTTAAAGGCAAATCCCCTTCACGGCAGCACAGCGATATGCAGGTCTCGGCCAGGTTGCTGCCTCAAGCAAGGTTTGCTAGCAAAAGGTCAACGGAACTCTCCCTGCTGTAATTAAATTACTGATTAGGAGGTGCCTGCGGTCTGGAGTCGAGGAGAAGGCATTCGTGACGTGCCCAAGGAGGTGCTGGCTTTAATGCGAGCTGCACATTTAAAGCTCTCTCTCAGCCTGGTCCTGCATGGGACCAGAAGGAGCGAATCATTTTTCAACTGGTCTTACAAGCACGATAACTGCCACACACACACACACACACACACACTTGGCTAAATGGGCTCTCCTCCAGGCTCTTGCTTTGGCTGTAGCACGGGCAACAGAGCATGCCCAGGCTCTCGCAGCGCACCGGCGAGTTACTGAATGATTGACATTTTGCACGCAGCCCTTCTAAATGGCTGTTGGTATTCATCAAAACCAACGCCTCCACAAACGGCAGCCCCAGTGAGTGTGCGCATGCAGTTTCTCCCGTGTTTTGTTTGTTTGTTTGTTTGTGTGCTTGCTTGTTTGAGTCTGGTCATCATGATTTTGTTTGTTTTGTGTGGGTTTTTTTTGTCCTAGAGGGGGATCCCAATCGGTGTGTTTTGTAAAGACTTCAACGAGAGAACAAAAGACCTCAAAGAAGGCATTCCTCTTCCAGTCAAGATTCATGTCAAGGTAATGCACTTCTTTTTAAAATGGATTTTGTTTTGGTTTTGTTTTTTTTTTGATACTCCTCCAGACCAGTCATTGAGCAGCTGAGACCCACAGATTAGTCAGAGGGACAAACGCAGATGAGATGCACAAATATATTTTCAATATGCCTGTTAACTGCTACTGCAGAAATTATGGACATTAATCTCAATGCACCACCACCACCACCACCACCGATCATGTTTAAAATGGTCTGTTCCATTTAAAAAAAAATTTTTTTTGTAATGACAGCATTGTAAGAATGCCTGCCCATGCAAGTGAAGGTTACAACATGGACAAGAATGGGCTTCAAAGTGATTTTCTGAGTGTTGAGAGAACATTAAAAAAAAAAAAAAACCCTGAGATATCTGAGCAGAGACGTGCGGGTCGAGCACACGGTCGGCACTGCTCTCCCGAAATTAACTCGAACCTTTCCTTTGGAATCGAGCACTGTTGCAAAGACTTCGCACAATGCACGCAGCGTTGGCGCTAACGTACAGATTGATTAGCGTTGGCGCTAACGTACAGATTGATTAGCGCTGGGCATCCTACTTTTCTGTAAGGCACATTAGTCACCTTCCAGATGGCTTTTCGTTTATTTGAAGCGAGTTCTTTTTAAAAATTGCCAGTATTAGTTTGTTACTGGTAATTGTAACTCGAGAGTTATAGAGACGTTGCAGTGTACTTACAGGATTTGAATCAAAATCTAATAAGCTCCCTAGTCCGTCATTTACATAGGACACCAAAATCGCTAAATCCGCCCCAGTCTACTGTTGTGGTAGATTATCACTATTGATCTGTGTGTACTGACGGTCTTCATTTATGCATTTTTTAACAAAGTCCTTTGAGAGGCTCATACAGGGAAGCTGCAGCAGCCACTTAAGCTGTCTGAACTGGCAAAGTATAAACTGGGTCCTGGCATGGTGCTGATGATTGAGCTGAAGACCCGACAACACTGGCTGTGTTGACTCTGAAATTCGCCCGCCGCAGTGGCACACGGCGCCCAGGATTTAGTGGCCGTCAGCTCGCCTGACCTTGTTTATTGTGTACACGTTCACCAAAGACTCCGTTATCATTTCAGGTCCTGGAGTTGAAACCCACCAGTGTACTCAATTCAGTGATTTGTGGACTATTGGAGGAAACTGAAAGATTTCTCTCCGGGGCACATTAGAAGTGTTTTACCCGACACCTTCAATTTCTCTCTCCCTGTCTGTGTAGTCGTTCCATATCCCCTCCTCTCCTAATTTCTTACCCACCAGGTAAAACAAAATGAGACGGGGTGTAGTTTGTCTCAATCTTTTAAATAAAGATGGATCCACAGGCATTAGTACGGCTCGCAGAATCAATGGTAGTGTGGTAGATTGAAAAGCCCATTGCAAAAGTCGGAAGGAATGTCCTTCCTTTGCACTGGGGTCGTTGATGACTCGCTCTCGCAGGACAATGTTCAAGTTGGTCCAGAGTGCAGACCCCCATTTCTCATTCTTCTGTGTTGCAGCGTGTGGGCTTAAGTGCTCAAGTATTTATCAGTAGACACGCATTGCTATAACCTTCTGTCCCCCTGAACCAATCAGAGGAATATTTGTTTGTTTGTTTGTTTTTGAAGCAAACCACTCGCCACGACCGAGCCGTCTGGTCGAGCACGATGGTGTTCATCACACTGCAACGGGGGCCTGGAGTCTGGGGTCTGGGCCACTGTTAGACCTTCGCTGTCAGCTTGAGGTCAAATCCCCTCATGGCAACCCGCCTGGCGCGGAAGCCTGGAGGCCGAACGTGTCCCGCTCTGTAGTTCCTGCAGCATTCGAGTTGCACCAGCGCTGCTCCCTAACCTGCTGTGAGACATTTTCAAAGAGGCAGAAGTGAGAACAGTCAATTTCCTCCCGTTCAGTATTCAGTTGCATTGCACTAGATTTAAAGGCACACACTGAATTGTTTCGTTGTTGTTGTTGTTCAACTTGCAGAACCTGAAGAATACAGTCGTAAGCTTTAGAAATTCCTAGAACAGCCAACCTGGAAATGTCATGATTGTGACTCACACAGAGATACCAAAGATGGAACCTCACAAAAAGAGACAAGGGGCAAAAAAACACACAATAAAAAAAATGAAGGAAAAATCGACTCCAGCAAAGACGACACCCTTTAGAAAGTCCCTTAATGGAAAGTACTTCCAAAATGTCCTGAACTGCTGCTCTACTACAAACATTTACATATTAAAAACTGCTTGTAGATGTATGAGCAGAAGTACCGGCTTATCCATCGTCACAGTAGTGGTAAACCGATTAATTGGTTGGCCAATGAATTCCATTTTGAGAGAAACGGCATCGGCTCTGTTATTCATAGATTAGATATTTGATTACCTGTTTACATGTATTTAAATGATGCATTTGTTTATTTTGAAATGAGTGCACTGTAGACAGACTGCTGATCTAAGCAAGCGGGCGATGCAGACAGTAAGTGTTCAATGGATCTTTACGTTCAGCAACTTTGTGTCTCATTTATTATTAAATTGAATTTTATCCGATGTAAAAAAAAATAAAAATAATAATACCATCAGCATTATATATCGGGCATCGGCCACTCTGCTCTCTAAATATCGGCATCGGGTATGGAAAAACTCAGTCGACCACTAATGCTTTAATGCTTCTATTTCATGACAAATAGCACTCAGGCCACTAGCTACACTGGCACATGTGCAAACCCTGGGAATACGAGCTCCAGCACACACTACCACGCTACTCCAGTGCGAGTTGTATTAAGAAGGCTCCCCCACCCTTGCCGAGCCATGATATCTGGTCATCAGTGGTCAAAGTTCTGGTTGGTTCACAATCACCATGTTAAATATTTAGGTTTTACCCAGATCTCACTTGAGGTTCTCCATCATAACCCCTGATCTAATCTGTAACCTCAGTAAACCTTCCCTCTTTCTGAGTTCACTGACTTTCTTTTTTTTTCTGTCCCTGTTATAAGGGAGATAATATCAACATGAAAAAAGTTATTTCTTTCGGTTTGATGCGACCGCGATGCCTAAACGTGCACGAGGTTGTGACGTTCAGTTATGATGCACATTTTGGTGACAAAATGTGATCGTTTTCTAGTCCTCTTAAAGTGTGGAAGACTAAGCCAGCATTTTCAGATTACGTATACGTTCTTAGCATTAGTCTCTCGTGGCTTCTGTCTTGCTAATCAGCCATGAATTCAGTTCTGGGTTGGTTTTTTTCCCCCCTCTTTCTCTACCCACCCCAGGGTGTTTTGTAGGGAGCAGTCATGAATACTAAAATTAGTTAAGGCACAGAGCCTCTGGAATACAGGAAGTTCTTCTAGGTTTGTTTTGTTATTGTTGTTGTTATTGTTGTTCATTTGATTTTTACTGCATGGGCCATTTCACACCTTGCTGGTGTGAGGGACTTTGGCAGAACTCCCTGTGCTGAGAAGATTTGCAGCTAGGCCAAATGTATTCTGTGTGGACAGTAGGGCTGTGACGCTCGGAGAACCCCACAGAGCCAGAGACTTTATGGTGCTTTTATCCGCCCAGATAGCCATAAAGAATATTTCGCAGTGGTCCAACAAAAATGTTTTTGCATTATGCTTCCAGTAGAGTTGTGCTGCCAGCTTTCACTGTATTGATTAGGGCAAAAGATAGTTGTTGTATTTCATGTTGGGTGTGACTGGTTACTATAACATTGTAACTGATGCCCTTAATTACAGTTGATGGTCGAAAAAGAAAGAAATAAATAAATAAAAGTTAATGTGATGTGCAAACATGGGGCAAATATTTCACTACACTGAGTTTACTCAGATTTGTGGACTCATCACACGGCCTGCCTTTAAACTGTTTTAAAGGACTTTTAATTTCCGAGCAAAACAAATCGTATAAATCTCTGCTGGTGTCATTTCGCCGTGCTTGGGCCTTGAGCGAACTTGGGCCTTGCGCTGAATAGCGGCATGGCAAAGGGAGGGACTCTAACGGTCCTCCACCTGCAGAGCAGAGCCTGGAGCCGATGCTTTTTGCCCTCGGCATCCAGCGAGGAATTAGCCCGGCCAGCCACGCATAAATAGGGCCCGGCCTCCTGGGAGAGGCAGCGCACCGGCCGACGGTGCAGCAGAATACCAGCTTTAGGGTTTAGCCGGACGGCCGCAGTCCATTTTGGCGGGCCTCCGTCAAACTCCCCCGTGAAGTCCCGCAGGACCCATTAAGCTGTCTGCTGCGCTCGCATCGTCTTTGATCCTCCGCGGGACGCTAAGTCTGCTCCTTAACGCTCGCGTTGCAGCAAGCCAGACCGGGGGTTTGGGTGGGCAAGAGAGTGGGCGCGCGCACATCAGATTCATCAGACACACAGTCTGAGAAAAGCTGTCAGGCTGTGGATGGCAATTGGTTTCTAGAAGGGCTCGTAGGCACTGCTGGAGGGAAAGGAATACTCATCTTCCTGCACAGGCCAGAGGGTCACTAATAGCTAAACGTTTCTATGGAGCAGCAGAAGCCTTGATTTTAGAGAAAGATAAAATCTTAAATCCTTGTAAATGTGATTTGCTTTTAATGCAGAGGTGTTTTTATTTTTAAAACATCCAAGGGACTACTGCGATTAAGCAGATTAAGTAACTGTGTTTAGGAATAAAATATTTTTAATGATGTCTAATTGGAACCATGTTTTCGAGGTATGGTAGATATCTTTTCCCTTTGAGGGTGAAATTGTGTTGTCAGACTCTCTCTCCTGCCCCCAGCCGGACAGGACCTATGACCTGAAGATCGGGCAGCCCACTGTGTCGTACTTCCTGAAACAGGCTGCGGGCATCGAGAAAGGTGCAAGGCAGACAGGTAAGGGGTTCGCCCACATGTCTCCATGTTCTTTACCCGGCAGCCTGTTTGTACCGCCCAGTCCTAGGTATGGAACAAACCATACAACCTATTGTGTGATTGATGGATTCATTCATCCATCCATCCATCCATCGGACTGTTTTATTTATGGCCAGCCCTGCTAGAAGAGCAGCAAGAAAATTCCTTTGAGGAAAGTGGTGGTGAAAGGTGCTGAATGAATGGAAAGTGAATTATAGATTTCTCTTCTACCATCACCACCACCCCTCCCCCCCACACACCTCCATTCTGGTCCTCCTCAGTTATTCCCACTTTTAACACCCACCTTTCACACCTCCTTCCCTTCACACTCCTCTGAAGGTTTCCTGCAGCCACACTCACACAGTTCACGCTCACTCTCTATCTCCCTGTCACACTCTCCCACTCTCACTCACTCTCTCTCTCTCTCTCTCTCTCTCTCTCTCTCTGTCTCTCACCCTCCCTCGGCTCTCTGCCTCCGCCTCGCCCCCACCCTCCTCACCGGGCTGTACATTTCTAACCTGCTTCCCAGGGCACGAGGTGGCCGGGATGGTGTCCGTGCGGGCGGTGTACGAGATTGCGCAGGTCAAGGCACAGGACGAGTGCTTCAAGCTGAGGGACACCCCCCTGCACTCGGTGGTGAAGAGCATCATGGGCTCGGCCAGATCCCTCGGCATCAAAGTCGTCAACGAGTGAGAACGCCCTGCCGCATCTCGCACCACTGATCCCGCACTATAACAGGACTTGCAAGACATTACATAAAGCATATATAGGATGTACAAGACTTTATACACAAAATATATACAGTAGGTACAGGACAGTTAGTTACTGAATTTATTTACTAATTCTGAAAGCCCATTTAAACACGGGGCTAAAACCACAACAAAGATCCGAGACTTGCATTCGAGTCGTCCTCAAGTGTGGAAACGGCTAAAAGGATTAAAGATTATCACTAAAGGATCCAGGATTGTACAAAAAGCCAGTAAGTAAATGGTAAATCAGGAAATCCATAATACTGTATCCTGAGTTACACCTGGGTTTTTGCTTTCCTCTTATCTGAGAGTCATGAAAAACTATTGTGTGGAGAGATGTGCGTTTTCCTTTCAAGAAACTTTTAGATCAAAAATGCAAGTATATTCAAAGTGAGGTTGAAGTTTATACAAAATGAATAGTTTACCATGACTGATTCACCATTTTCCATCCCATTTTTACAACTGAATTAACAATTAAACTCGTATCGAGCAATTCCAGAGCTTCTATCTTTGTAACTGGTAATCTTTTAATCTTAAAAAATAGGAAATGGTCTTAGTTTGATCTTTAAACCAATTAATACTGTTATGTTCAGACATGCAATACACCCTTAACATTCCCATTAAAATTAAAATAGCTTTAATGCATGATCACGCATCTGTTATTCCTCAAATACATTCTCTGCATCTGCAGTCATCAAAACCGTGATAATGAATGTGCATAAATTGTGGCATTTTTCTCCAGACTGTCAGAGTATAACTTAAATAGTTGGTTTTCAGATTCATTTGGAATTTTCACTGCTCTCTCTATAAGCATATATGAGACTTAAAGCTGACACACACCAGCTCTGTCTTTGTGATTTTGTAGTCGGTGGTTTAATGGTTTAAAGAAGTCATGTACTCATGTAAGTTATGTAAAGGCTTACCTATGTATTTATTCCTATCAAGAGAGTTTTTGTTTGTTTGTTTGTTTTTACCTTCTGACAGTCATCTTCAGTTGACTTGCTTGCATACGACTGACAAGATTAAATCGATTAAGACATCGATCATTGGCTTATTTGATTGATGGGCATTCAGGCCGGTTACAAGGCCCGGATCTCGTTTCCTCTCGGTGGTGATTTTCTTGTTCTGGCTTGACTGAGCCATGTCACTAGAGTACAGGCAGGCCAGGTGATCATGCTTATATAGAATAACACTATTTAAATGAACTGAAGAGAATTTTAAAATTCTAATGGAACGCTTGTCTGTCTGTCTGTCTCTCTCTCTCTCTCCCCCCTTCATGTCCCCGTCCCCTCATCTCTTCCGACGGTATGTCTTTACCGTTCCTCCCCTCTCCTCACCTGTCACTGTTCTGTCAGCCTGTCACCGCAGGAGTACGGCGAGTTCCTCCGACAGCGCGAGGAGAAGCTAAAAGCAGAAGCCGCCTTAAGCGAACAGGAGGCCTCTTTGAAGAAGTAAAGAAAGTGGGAGAATTCGCGCACCGGATGTGCAGACTTCCATACACGTGCAGCGCTCACCCGTCAGCACAGCCCAGCGGTGCCACGAAGACGCTTATTTCTGGAAGATTTGAATTTACATAGTGTCTGTCTTTGGTCATAAAATACACTCGTTTTACACCCTGAACTGATTGCTTGGTGTTGTGCAGTCTCATTTTTAACTCTCTTGCTCGCTCAGTCTCTCTCTCTCTCTCCCTCCTTCTCTCTTCCCCTCTCTTCCCCCCGCTCCCTCTTCATTTCCAATGTTTCTGTCTGTCTCGCTTGTTCACCCAACCACTTCCACTTTGTCACTTGCTCTTTTCTTACCGTCTCTGTCCTGTAGTTACTGCACACTTCCCTTTTGCCAATTCATTTGAATTCATGTGCTCAACGCTTCAGAAAAGCTTGAAAACTGACCCAAGAGAGGCTTCTTTATTGCATCCCTTTGTAGTTTAGCGCCCGTCTGCCAGCTGAACACCATTTAAACTCCTACTTTTAAACACTGCGTAGCATCATGAGAACAGAGTCATCAATCACACAGGAAACCTTTGGTGGGATTTGATGGGCCTACCTGCAACTGGGTACCTAGGAACTGACCCAGGGATCAAAGAGATCAAGAAAATCTGTCAAATCACTTTCCAGACAGTAGATCGAGGTATGACTGCATTGCAGGTGTCTGTCAGAAGTGAAGGTCATCATTTTTTTTTCCCTCCACCTTGAGTAACACAAAGCATTGGGCCGTTTCTGTTTGATAACAAAGGAAATAGAGGTTCACTGAATCGCCTCCATCTCACCCCTGCTGACTGACAGCACAAATATGTTCAATATCAGTCTGAAGCACCTGACTGACTAGTTGTTTCTCAAATTCCTTGAAGTAGCGAGGGCAGGATCAGTCATTCCTGGCCATATCAAAGAACCTTGAAGCCAGCGGCACTGTTTGGCAGGTGTCGTATTTTTCCCCCCCCCCACCTCTGTGTGGACGTGATGGGGAAGAAGACTGGTATGACTGGTCAGATAAATATTAGCATGAGATTCATGACTGTTGATGGCCATTCTATGAGGCAGAACTGCTGAACAGAGCAGTCTCATTGACATGCATTACCTTGCCTCCTGCGAGCTTCTGTTTTCCCTTTGGGAAGGCTTTGTGTCTCGAAAGCTTGCAGCGTCTGCAAACCTGAAGGTTTGGAAATGACTAAAGTAAAACAAGACGAAACAAAATGAGTAACGCCGACACCATTTTAAATCACCACGATATATGCAGAAAATATGTTCCTTAGGGAAATATGTTTGATTTCATCCCTTTCCTTTAAGGTGATTCCCCTCCTCCTACCCCCATAACGTGCTGTACATTTTATTCCCATCTTCAGCAGATTTTGTGATGTTTGCTTGTTTGTTGCTCCCTTTAGGATCCCAGGAGTGTCAATGTTCTGTCTACAGGCATAGTTTGTGAAAGCCATCCTCTGACTGTTAATTATTTGTCACTTTATGATCACAGGACCTGTTTGGGAGATGTTTTTGGGTACCAGACTACTTTAAACTCTGCATAGATCCACCATACTACTACCATAGCAGTGTTCATGTGTTTGGAAGGTTCAATCACTAAATAATATTCGAGAATAGAAGATGAAAAATAGAGGATTCGTTTTCTGTATGTCCTTTTTACCTCTGGAGAAGAGAATTGAGGATCGCCGCTCTTGGGGACAGGTGTGATAACGTGAAGCGACCACAAGGTGGCACTGCACGAGCCAAGAGTTTTGGAAGAGCTATATGCTGAAGACATATTGCTCTATACTACGCATATAGGCTCAGATTATTAAGTTATCTCGTAATACAAAACATTATTAGCTCAGTGTTATATTCAGTCATTTCACGTCTTGTTAAATGTCTGTGTGAATAAGTCAGGACGTGTGACTAAAATTAATAGTCGGGTCGGGGAGGGGGGTTTACAGCAAATGACCCACTTTTAATGTCTAAGTTGTGTGTGTTCGCTACGTAAAAATCGCGAGTAAATCAATGCGTAAAATGTGAGAATTGTAGTTCTTACATAAAAACGATAAACGTGAATAACGAACAGGGGGGGGGCTGTCTTGAGGAAAACTAGGCCGACACTTTATTGACAGTTATCCCTTTGCCCCGCTAAATGTGCAGTAATGTAAATAATACTAAAATCAACTACTTGCACTAACTCACATGCTAAAAAAAAAATATTCATGCCTTGTATATATTTATAGATACGTCTCTCCATACCACTGACACTTACAGTACACTAACCGTAAATAACCTGCTTGCCATCTATCTTATTATAGTCCCATATGTACGATGATCTAAGACGTCTGGTATTGTGTTATTACAGTATTGCTGTTGGGTATTGACTAGCGATTAAGTTTTAGTGCAAGGGTCGACTCTGTAACATACGCAGTTTAAACGAGGTAGCAGTTTTTATTCCGGACGTGAGTATCGCATCCGCAATGGGTCGTTAACTTACCTGAAGGAATTTATCCAACGTGCTTGCTCCTTTACACATATCGAAGTATAGAGTTTGTTTTGATTGCTTTGGTTTTTGTTTTTGGTAATGGTTGCGTCTGTACATCAGTAATCAGGGGTCGCTTTGACTGTTGCATTGTGCAACTGCTTCGGTGTATTCGTTCGATGAAGATGGTCCACAACAGTTTATCGTGTCAATGTAGGATCTTTCTAATCTGTGGAAGTCTTTCAAAGCTATGCCCGTTACACAGTTAAAGATTTAGCAGAAGAGACAGTCTGTAAATTTTGTTCTAAAGCATGTAACAAAGGGTGTAGCACTGGGCATTGTATTATTGATTATTAGTTATAAATCATCACTAGAATTGTTTTGAGTTGAGCCTAAATACTGCTGAAATGATGTACAAAGGAACAATTTATTTGAGAACATGGACAACTGTTAAATCGGGTTTTGTATTTCTAACAAGATACCTTTTGTCCGAATGCCAACGGGAAATGATTGGCCCTGCAAAGAACTCGAGGTAGTTCATCCCCAAGGCTGTTCTGTCCTCCCTTGTCTGTTGGGCTGACATTGTCAGGCCTCCGCGAGTGGCTTTACTTTGATGTGTGCCAAACAACTCCACATACTTCAAAATGTCATTTTGCTTAAGGTAGACAAAAAAATATTTTTATTTTTCAAGTTGCCTTAATAGACGAGCAAGGCAAGCTTCTTCGCCATCTTGTCAGAGGTGCTTTGTCACTGCAGCAAACATTTGAAATTAAGTTGATTTAATAGATGAAATATTTAACCAAGCGTAGTTTATGGGGTAAATAAATACTGTGCTGAATGACTGTTGCCAAGCATAACTTTTCTGCATATGAAGCACACTTACTTGCGTGTTTGTGTGTTTTCCACCAGGGGGCATCCACTCCCTTCATATGTTACACAAAAGGAATACATTAACAGCACATGTACATATTTGCGCTAGTGGGGCTGCTGTAATATTGAGGGAACCTACAAATTGAAAGGAGGATTACCCCAGTTATTCTCGGAAGCATTAACGTCAGGACTTGATTGCTGTCCGCAGTGCTGATATTTATTACATTATTTAGTGGATGAAGATCGTCAGCCCACTTTCTTAGTGTTATTTTTAGTGTTTTACTCTGACTAAAATCAGTGTGTTGGGTTGTAAATTATAACTGCATTAAAGGTTTTATGTAAATTGCGTAAGTATTCTATTTATTTATTTACGTGACGCACGAGAACATTACTATAGGGTACCATAGGGTGGCGTCAGAGAGCTAATATAGGTTTCTGTGGCATTATGATTGCTTTCTCACCAGCATATGTCCTCATGTACAACTGAGGCTGGAACAAAATGTCCAGTTCTTTTGTCTCAATTGCTTAGCTAAATCCTGGGCCTCATTCAACTCCCCAAACCACACATGTAGGTGAGAGAGAAATAAAGTTTGAGGGAGAGGAACAAATCGTACTATGGGAAAGGTGGTTTCATTCTAGGTTTTCTGAGACTATGGCCTTTCTGTGGGAAACTGGGGTGAGTTAATGAGGTTTGTTTAAATGCCTTACAGGTGTCCTTGTACATGATCACTGTTAGCATAGCAACACACTGCTCTATCTTTCTCTATCTCCCTCTCTCTTACTCCCTCTCTCCTTATTGGGAAAGGATGCTGTGAGGAAATGGAGGAGAGGGCTAAAATTGGTGCCCCTAAGCAGGAAAGCCCATATATGGAGCCCAACAGTACTGTCGACTTGTGACGTCCGACTAGCAGGTATGTTCGGTGTAGGCTGCCGGGGAGGGAGAGGGGAAGGAGGAGCGGGAGGGGCTGGTGGGTGCCCGCGGCATCCGGAGAACGCGCGGTTTGGAAGTGGGAAGCGGCCGCGTGCGCGCGCGCGCCTCACGCTTGTGCGTCAGTCTGAGTCAGACAGTGTCTCATCATGAGCGTTGCGTCAGTGCTGTTGCCGAGCAGCCTGTGCACCAGGGGGAGGCGGGTGATGAGGACCAGAGTGACAGAGGCAACCGGAGCGAAGACTGGATGACGGGGAGTGAAAGGGGGGGGGGACAGAGACGCTAGAAGATGATGACCCAAAGGCATGAGCAGCTTTAAGTGCACTTTAATATAAATGCATTTGTTTTTGACATCCAAATACACCTATCAGCGACACAAAAGAACACTGATCCACAATGTCCATTCTTCATAGATAGCATTATGTCAAGTATGTTTTTGTCATATACCATAAAAATGTCTCTGATATGTACAGATATCTGCTCTGTTCGTACAAATGTACAAATGTGTACATCCTATCGCTGTACTGGAACTTAAGCACATTCCTGGCTAGAGGCATGTGTACCAAGCATTCTTTCTGTATAACAGCACGCATACAATATAATAATTTTTTAAAACTTAGCATGTAAATAGGTAGAATGTAGGAATCAATCCTTTACTTGACCGTAGACAACTCTACGTTAGCATGTCAACACCATGGGAATAGAACCATTCTCAACCCGTGTCGACTGATAACTGAATAGAAATAGTATCCCATCCCTATTGTCCGTTTCATTTTTTTTTAAAACAAAACTTCACTTGTTCTTGTGTGTGTGTGTGTGAGTGTGTGTGGATTTTTTAACCCCTCTCAAAAAAGAAGAATCGGCCGTTCACACAGTTGTGTTCACCACTCCGCACCGCACGCAGTGAAGTTACGATGTCATCGTGGTATTCGCGGTATTCGCTGTATAAAATTGGCGCCTGGCTGGATCCAGCACGCTTTGGATTTGCCGAGCACACGGAAGGAACAGCAGACTGCAGGCATTGCAAACATCAGTGCTGCGAAGAAGTCCAGTGTGTTTGTGTCTGGCCTTGTTCATAAAAATGGCCGATCGAGGAGCCATTTATCCCTGGCTGGCCATAGTGGCAGTCCAGTCAAGACTGTGTTTAATCCCACAGTCTTCTGTTCTTCTCATCATCAGCTGGTAGTTTCTTCTCCTGAATGCATCTCCTGGGCCATTTGAAGAGTTTCGAAAACCTTGACTTGTCTTGCACATTAACTGGGTTTTGTTCACAGATTAAAGAAACATTTGCACAGCACACTGATACACAGATTTGGAAAAAACAGAACTGTAGAAATGACAGCCATAGACCCAAAGCTCAATGTGTTCTGGATTTGTATGTTTAGTAGTGCTGCTGGTATTAATGTTTTTCCAATTGATAGATACACTATTTAATAGAATATAATATGGTGAAGGAGATCTTGGAAGGAGTACTGATCAATACGTCTCACCTGTAGGAATGTTCAGTTTTAGGACTGCACAGTTAAACTCATTCTCCACATATTAGGCTTTGTGTGTATGAAGCTGTCATCACAAGCATTGAGCTGTAAGCTGGCTGACTGTTATCTTATTGAGATATGAAGGGTTTTTTTTTTCCCTTCGTGTCAAGAGTTCACAACAGAGTTATTTTCACTACGAGTGAATACAAATGCAAGTCGAGTTGCGCTTACAAAATCAGAGATTCTTAGTCTCCAATAAAAGCTCATGTTACAGTAAAGCAGAGAATAAAACTGACCTCCAAGTCTTCACAACTTGGTTTGCACGCAGATAGTATATTGCATCATTGTTGAGTTGTTGCACCATTATTGACAAAAATGTATGGATAAATACATGAACAAAATATGAATGACTTTTCTCAGTGGATATGAGGAAGTTTAAAGTGTTTTGGCTTTATATACATTATGTATATATTTATACAATTAGATAATCTTCACTTTTCAGTAAAAGTAGCTCCATGAAATATGACAATATGCCATACTTAATGAAGTAAGTCACAGACTTATTTTAGAACGGAGGATCACTTCCACTCCCATCTGGAAAAAAATGAGAAAGAAATGGAAAAAGGAGTTAGTAAACATTTTTCATTGTTCTAGCTTGTTGTAGAAGTTCAAATGAATTTTTAAGATTCAAAAAAAAACAACAAAACAAAATTGCTCTTACCTTTGTGGAAGCATTGTTGCGGCAGGTGACTTTGGAGTTGATACAACTCAGGTTGTTGCCCCAGGCCGGGGGCGATCGAGGCACCTGCCCCAAACATGGGTTCCAGGGCGGCCAGCTCCTCGAGGAGGGACTGGGCGCAAGGCAGGCCAGACGATGCGGGGCTGGCGGGCGAGGAGGCAGGTGCTGGAGAGACGAGCGAGGCAGTCAACTGCAGCGGAGACGCTGGGATACCGGTGGACGCTGGCGATGATACTGCCTCCGTCTCCATGGCAACTTCGCCTGCCGACTTGACATCCGCCATGTCACCTGCGTCAACTGGCGACATTGTGGCCCCGCACCCGGCCGCATGGTTACAGTGCGCCGATTGGACGCTACAGAAGTGGCCGGCACTCACGACAGAAACCCCGTCAAAGTGCAGGGTTGGACGCCAGCACTCAGGAGTCAGTGGGGAAGAGGGAGTACTGGAGGGAGAGGAAGGGGTGGGAGAGAGCGAGGGTGAGGAGAGGTCTTGAAGGAGGGACTCTAAGACACTCTCTTCAAACAGAGAGTCGTCGTCTGGGAAGATGGGCAGGTCCAGGCCTCTCCAGGATTTAACTGGGTAGAACTCACCCAGAAGTGGGACTGTGTCCAGTCCCTCTGAGTCCAAGGAAGGAGACTGAGGTTGGGGAGAAATGGAAGAAGGTAAGAGCTTGGAGAGGAGAGGATCCAGGTAAAACCCTTCAGCTAGCGTACTTATGTGTTGGGCTAAAAGGGAGATCTCTGTTCTGTCTTTTTCTCTCTCCCGATCTAGGGTAAAGAAAGACATGTTGGACTGTTTCCCAGGTGAGGCTTCAGGTGTGAGTAAGCCTTCAGGTGGATAAGGGAGTGGCCCATGGGGGACATCAACATAGAGAGGACCACGAACCTCAGGCAGAGTCATGACAGTACAGTCTCCATCACCTGGACTGTCTGGAGTCGGAGGAAGCTTCTCATACAATGCGCCGCTGCAAGGCTCAACAGGAAAGAGAATCTCTGTGGATGGAGCTGGCAGAGTGAGAGGCAGCAGGGTGGAGAGTGTGGTGGGAGGTGGAGCAGGGCTGCCTTGTGTGTTTGACGGAGCAGATGGAGAAAGAGAAGGAGCTACTGTCGTTGTGACCGTTGCGGTTGGGGCAAGTGGCGGTGGTGTGGTGGCACCAGTGGGATCAAAGCTGAAGAGTGGCTCTCCAAAGGGAAAGCTGCTGCTCCCTAACTGTGGTGTATATGGAGGGGTGCACACAAACTCCTTGGTCTGCTGGGCCTGGGAGGTAGGTACAGGTGGTAGTGGAAGGGGCAATGCAGGTAGTGGGGGGTCTACTTGGAAAGCAGGGGGCAGTAGAATGTTCTGGGTGAGGAAGTCCAAGTCTGATACCGTTGCAACTGTATCAGGGGAAGAAGCAGCAGAAGGCCTGTCCACTGGTTCACTGGGTGGTTGCTGGAAGAAGGTCTCTTCCTCCAAAGAGGAAAGACTGGAGCGTGGACCACTCTCCAGTGGCATGGGCTCCATGGAGGAGCTGCCAGCTTGCTCCTCTGTAGAACTTGCACTGCACACCGCCGTGCTGAAGTCGAACGACTGAGCCGAAAGGCCACTGCTCCCAGGCGTGAACACTTGGTCTGGGCTGGAGAGTGTTTCAGGACTCTGCAAGCTCAGAGTCTCCTGTTGGGAGGTGCTGGTGCTCAACACCCCTGAGAGCTGGGTCTCTTCAGAGCTTAGCTGTTGCCTCACCGACCAGGCCTCTGATTCACTATGGCATGGAGAAGAAAGTAAGAGGTTAATGATTTTATCACCTTTTGGAATTCCATAGTCACACTTGCAGAATGACCTGCATGTTGCTTTACCTGATGATGTAGTTGTTACTGCTGATAGGATTCTCGCCAGTCTCCAGCTGCAAGACCATGTAAAGCCAAACCCACGAGTGATGAGCAGCCTCCACACGAACCACCATCTCAGCCCTCCCTTCTCCTCCCTCTCTCACTGCGGGGGAGATAAGGAAGGACGGCCTAACTCAAGACATATTCCACCCAGCATGAGATTTTGAGTCATGCAGCATCTACGTTGGTATTCTGAGGTTCTCAATTGCTACACAAATGTGCGGTAAAGATCTGATTATAGGGAGTGTTGGGACAGTGAAAGAGATAGCTTTGTGAAAGATGTCCTGAACTGAGCTTGTGTTCTTGAATGAGACTTTTTAGTCAATCAGGAGAATGGACACTCACACAGACTGCAGTGCTGAGTTGAGGCATGTGTAAGATCCTGTGGGTGCAGGAGGCTGTACCAGGAGCGAGAGCGTAGTGTCGACACTTCCATGCCGAGGTAAACACTCACGCTGTAAGAGAAAAATACTAATATTATTGAGACGCTATATCCCATTTTACATGGATCACATAAGTGCCCGGTAGACTTAAGGGGGGAACTGAGAAACAATAGCCTTACCTTTCCTGTGCTTCCTGCAGCCGCATGTCTCGACTGTGTTGGGAGCGGAAGGCTGCAAGAAGGAAACTGCTCTCCAGAGACAAGGTCAAAGTTTGTTCGGTGGATGTGCCAGGTCGAGGTGGATGGGGCTCGAGTGGTGCACAGAAGCAAACCCACACTGGGTTGGAAGTCCAGTAGGAGCCCGGAGAAGCTGGACCAGGCGGCGGTGACAGACAGTGAGCCCGGATCAGTACGAGCTTGTTACCAGCACTCTGCCGGCGCACTGACTTGGAGGTGTTGAAACGGCAGCGGAACAATCGATCTAAAAGATAGTTGGGAGAAGAAAAAAAAACTGAAGACCTGCATTCTGGGCATGAGTGATTGAGTCAGGCTCAGACACTGATGAATGTGTGGACATGCAGAAATCTTACCTGTGTCAGGTGACGTAGGAGGCACCAGGTTACTCCTCATGATAAAGTGGTCTGTAGGGTCTATGATGTCATACACACTGTCCCCTTGTGCGACCAGATCTACCTGAAAATATAACCAGAATGTGGCATGAGTTCAATGCTTCTCATTGCACTTCATAGATTTTCTGGTATATGTGCCATAATATAACATGGCAGAGTATAGAATAGCTGTCGTTCACGGCTCTAACTTACCATTGAGTGTCCGAGGTGTTCAGAGACGCTGTCTGACAGGTAAAGAAGCTTTCCCTCTGCAGTCAGTAACATTAGAAAACCTGGCATTGCTTGCACCAACTCAGAGAGCTCGTGAAATGAGAGGAATCTCCTGCTTTCCTCGGCACCGCTAGCTGCAGCTACATCTGAAAGAATTGATGATCAGACATGAAAAAGCCATCCAGTCTTTCTCCTGACAGAATGCAAGTTCATTTTCACGCGCCATCGCGTCGTTCGTTTTCAGAACCTTGGACAGCGCCTGTGTATTTCAGCACTGCGGAGAGCATCTCGTAAGTTTTGAAACGCCGTACATCATGATGCTCTCACCAGATGTATATTTGTCATAAAGTGACGCATTTACCTAAATTTTTATATTTTTAATATTCAATTCACCAATAAAAAGCCATGTAACGAGATCCACCTGTTGCCATTTCTCGCTTAGTGTGCAGCTCGTGCCGAAACAGCAAACGCAGATATCGTGTCTCAAAACGCTACCAAATAATTTTCTTCCGTTCAAAATGCATAACGGCGATAGGTAACAATCACAGCATAATTGATACAATACATTTATGAACATAAATCAGTACTAACCTTGACAGAAGAAGACAGATTTTCTCGTGTACATGCAAGCAAGGGACATGATGTGTAGATAGGAAAGGCGAGCCTTGTCCGCATCGGAGATGGGCAACAAGTCCCTCAGATTCCTTATCTCTGCGTTTATCTGGTCCCTTCGAGCTTTTGAAGCTCCTTTAGTGGAACGATACATTGTAGTCGGTATTTGTGGGGAAGCTGAATAGTCACGGTAAAGTTGTGTTCACTGCGGTGTGATTCAAGGAAAGCGTTGATCTCTTTCTTTGAATGAGGACTGAGAGTCGAACTCTGTCAAGGTATGTTCAGTGAAGTCTCATCTCCGCACATGTCATCTCCGCACATGTCCAGAGTCAGGTTTCGCTCCTTTCTCCAGCCTCTCCCGGGTTTTCCTCTTCGGTTCCGCCACAGCGCCTGGCTCGGTTGCGGACCGGAGGCTGGATGGATTTCTCCTCCGGGTCGGAGCGGTAGTCTGTCGGCTGTTGTTGGAGCCGTCTCTCACCCAGATGTCTGCAGCCCGTAAATCTGGTGGAGTTACTCTGCTCGCGGGTAACTTATATAGGCTGGGACTCCGCTGGTGTAGGGGGGCTCCCAACGCGCCAACACCGACGTAAAAAAATAGAGAGAGAGGAGGGGGGAGTAGAACGAAGGGGGGCTGGGTGATTTTATATGTCTCATATCAATGTTCTCAACGCTGAAACTCACTCCTCTCACCCCTCCCAACCTTTCTACTCTCACTCTGACTCTGCTACGACGTCAGCATCCCCTCTCCCTGTTGATGACGTGGGCTTGAAATCGGGAGCTCCGGCGACGCAAAAAGCCCGATTTGGACAAAACCGAGCAATGGGCGGAGTCAGCGTGTAAAACGTAGACGGAGTCACCGGGCTCCGGTGTACGGGGAGGGAGAAGGGGGGTCCTGTAACTGAGCTGCATACGAACGAGATGTCTTACTGTTTCCGAATCTACGACTTCAGCCGTTTCGTTTTTATTGTAATTTCTGCTCCATAACTAAAACGTTCAAAAAATGTTTAAGAACATGATTACAGTTTTCCTTCATTGCATGTTTAGAGATATTCGCAGACATCCACCTCATAAATACATAGAAGATTTCGCGCTTTCTATGTATTTATGATCATATATTTTTCACTTAAACAAATCGATTTATTTGCTATATTCGTTTTAAAATAGGAACAAGGTATTCGGGGCAACGAAGAGGAGCTGCGCTCGCAAACAGTTCTAGTGGTGGACCTGTTTTGTGATTGTTAAAAACAGTGACTTAATTAAACTGCCCTTGATGCGAAAAAGTGAACACCACATGGAATCAGATGATGTCGCCAAGCACAATAACATCTCTTTATTTTTTTTATACAAAATCTTGCTCTCTACCCTTATAAGGCAAAAAGAGAGCGACGAACTGATGGGAATATAGTTGCACTAAGCTCTGTCCAATTAGAATGTGCGCGCAAAGCGACGCTGTGGGAAGTAGCCAATGGATACCTCTAAACGTGGCAACGCAAGTAGTTAATAGTGTAGAGGATGATTGGCTACTTGACGGTGAACTTGAGACGTTCCCGATCATAGTAGTAGTCAGTATGCAGAAGTCAAATTAGGCCGAGTAGCGTTCGCTGCAGTGCTATGTCATGTTTGGTTCTTTGACCAGTTCCCGATCCCTTAGGGAGCATTTTCTAGGCAGCGGCACATCCAACATTAGTTCGTTTATGAGATTGACAGACGTATCTTGTTTTTAGCGTTCGTTACATCTGCTTTGCATAGCTGTTGTTGTCCGTATCACATATAAGACAGTGTGTAATTAAACATCAGGGCGAATACAAAAACCATACAATTCGTTATGAACAGATGACAGTCTGTCAGTGTAGCTGGTGTGTGCTGTATGGTCTAGCTTTCCACCAGGATGAGCATTTATGAACTGGCAACGTAAAGTGACTCAGTAGTATTTTGTCTAGTTAAACGGCTTTCAAGACAGCGGCGTGCGGTGCAAAATAACGTATCGTACGAGAAACTAAGGTGTTGCATTTAAACTGCAGGTTACTATTTCATCTCCTTGCCACTCATTCAGAAGTGACAGCTATTCAGTTATTCAGCGTTTAAATGTTTAGCGAAATACCGTAGCACATATTCTGCATAAAATCCTATACTCCAAATATATTTAATTTATTCGGAAATCGCCCGTATCGAAAAGCACGTGCATGTTGAAGACGTTTTTGAACCTCTTGGTTTCGGAGCGTGCCAGAGCGTGCGCGCCGCTTTTCCTAAAAATAGCCACCAGGGTACCTGGGACTGACACACTGCAGTCGAAAAGATCTACAGCCTCAACAATAGGTTAGCGCTATTTTTAGACATAATGTTTTGATGTGTAAAATAGAAAACTGTGGAGTCAGTGGTGATTCGTGGTGTATAATGTTTATGCTACAGTGGTTTTTTTTTAGATTGTAAAAATGAAACGATTGTATGATCTATAATAGCTTCGTTGAGGAGCATATGAAAACGTTTATGTAAGAAATTCGTTCTATAAGCATAAATGCAATTCTCAACAAGTTGCCTAATCAAGCTGTTTTGCATTGTTTTGTTTTGTTTTCGTTTTGCACGTATGTGTGTATAGAGCATCGGTTTTCATGGATAATCGGTCGTCCTCTTTCCTCAGACATATATGTATAAATAAGACCCCTAATATTGTGTAAGGACACACACTAGCTTAAGGAGAAGTACAGGACTGGGGGCTTTTTTGCAGACAGGTTAATTCTTATTTAATTGTCCTTGATTGATTTACATGGACTACAGATGCTAAAGGTTGATGTGATACATACCATGAAACCATTCAGGTACAGTTCAGACAATCTTATGAACAGTCATATATAT
>JAOXYF010000010.1:14985497-14999311 GCA_028565775.1 Sternarchorhynchus goeldii
ATATATGAAAGATATTGAGTGGCTTAGATATTGTGCAATCACGCCAGCAACAGTTTATTGACGACCCCCCGTTTGGTTGTGGTTCTTATGAAAATGGCAGCCATTGTGGCGCGAGTCCATGTGGGCGTCATGGGTGGCCTGAAAATAGGGTGCAGCAGCATCGCGGTCGGAGGGAGACGAGTGTACGGTGTGTATAGGACTCACCAGGGAGCCAACTGTCACAGGACAGTTATGCTTCCTGCCCTGGCCATCCCTGCTGACAGGAAGACCACAGCAAAGAACAGCTCTGGGTGCTACTTTCTAAAGATTACGCATGGAGTCGTGGAGTACAGTGTTAAGTTTTTTTTAGTCCAGTATTATGTCCAGAAAGCTGCCATTATGTTTAAAAAGGTTTATGTTTTTCATGAAGTGTAAAAAATCTATATATGTGATTTAGAAAAATACATTTCTGTTATTTCTGTATTCATTCAACAATAATGTATGCATGTAAGGATCCATATATAGGAAATACCTTGAAATGTATCACTGCTCCTGATTTTTGGGACCCAAGATATTCAGTTGAAACTTTATATTGGCGCTGTAGGACTACATTAACCTTTTAGCCTTACAAGTTGCTAGATGAATCCCCAAACATACGGTACACACAGTATGACATACATCATCATCATCATCATGAATGTACAGTTTCAGAGAAAATATGGTTAAATGAATGGCTAAATAGCTTGTCATAGCTTATGGATAAACAGTGTATCATTCTTTTTTTTTTATTGCCGACAATCAGCTAATCAACGGTTAGTCAGGATGTTGTGACATGCACACAGAGTTGTGTGCCGAACTACAACAGAATTACGGACCAAACGAACTGCGTGCGCCACCCTGCTCAAAATGGAAGGCACATTCGAACGGAAGGCCTGAGAGAAAAGCTTTACAGTGAAACGAAGTGTTTGCAGCCTTGTCTGTGCTTGAAGCATGCTTGTCCTCCATCTCCAGATTCTTTCTTATGGCTGATGTTTATTTTTACCCAGAGAGAATCAAGGTCTTCACTCCACTTCTTGAAAGAAAAGAGCTAATCTGTCGCCTAGCAACAACTCCCACTCTTGCTGAAGCTGGAGTGAAAGAAGAGGAGGAAAAAATAAAGAGGATTCTATGGAAAAGAAGAGATGTCTATAGCAAAGCCAGGGCTATGAGGGTTAATGGTAATGCAGGACATTTTGAACATGAATGGATGGATGCATGGATGGATGGATGGATGGATGGATGGATGGATGGAGTACTTGGATCAGTGTAGCTGGTGTGTGCTGTATGGTCTAGCTTTCTTTCCACCAGGATGAGCATTTATGAATTGTAAACATACATGAACATGTGTTTTTTTTCAGCAAGTGGATTGTTCAGTAATTTATGTGCATCTAATTTGTAGTGCACTATCCAGTCATATGTGCTACCAGGTCCACAGAAATATATACTGGTATAAGTGAACAAAAGCCCACCCACATGCTGCCTCTCTCTCTCTCTCTCTCTATCTCTAGCTCTCTCTCTCTCTGTCTCTATCACTATCTCTCTCTCTCTCTATCTCTATCACTATCTCTCTCTCTCTATCTCCATCACTATCTCTCTCTATCTCTATCACTATCTCTCTCTCTCTCTATCTCTATCACTATCTCTCTCTATCTCTATCACTATCTCTCTCTCTCTCTATCTCTATCACTATCTCTCTCTCTATCTCTATCTCTCAACCAATGATGCTTCTCCAGCCTGTAGCCTTGTGCATTTTCATTTTTTCTCTCTTTTTCTTTTTTCCCTCCATGTATAGTCTATTTTTAGAACTTGGGGCACAGAACAGTGGGAATAGTTGGACTTTTGATACTAGTGTCAGTCTCTCCCTCTCTCTCTCCCCTTGTCTCTCTTTCTCTTTGTCTCCCTGGTCTCCCTAAGGCTTTCATGCTTTTCACATGAACTCAAAGAAGATGATTATAAAGTAGCATCTGACTCAGAGGTCTGAATGGTGAATACCCATTCATAACTCTGCCGGGTATTTTCATTGAGAAATGTCAGGATATGTCTATCTGTAATAGTAGTTATGAAAGGTTGTTCAGTGTATCTATACATCACCTAGGGTGAGACCTACACCTTTAGTGGATATGATTCATAATATTGTTGCTGGTCATCAATCTAATCATTGCAGATTTCCTGGTCTGTTTCTTTTCCTTGTTTTATTAAGCAATCCTTACAATTGCAGCAGTACATGCCAGAACACAGTGCTCTCTCACTTGCTTGCTCAGTCTCTATCCCTCTCTCTCTCTCTCTCCCTCTCTGCCTTGGTAAGTTGGTGCTGATGCAAGGTTGCCATGGCGATGTGATGTAGATATGTGACATCATAACAGACCTCCTAGCAGCAGAGTTTTTTTCCCCCTCCCTGTCTGTCATTCTTTCTGCTCTCCGATCTCATTTAATACCAAGCCAAAGGCACTGCAAGGCAAAACACCTATGATGTAAAATGACTGCATACATTTATAACAGATGTTCTGCATTGCTCAGCCTGGAGCTTTTCGTACTCCAATCTTTTTGCCATTCTTAATTTTCTTCCCCACTCTGACTCAGGTGAGGCCAGAAAACCCCACTGGGAACCAAATAATCAATGTGGTAATGTTACTGTTATCCTTCAGAATTTCAATATGTCATGTATGCTGTTCCTATATATGTATGAAAGCCTATTTTGCACAATGCTATGTCTCTAGCCTCTCTAATACAATCTTCCCTTTTATATATAGATCATATTATTTAGACCTAACTCTAAATTTGTCTGTAATTTTGCCATTTGACAGTGTGATGGTTACTATATTAATACTGTTTTGATCTTGTCACTCTCTTACATATATTGTCCTCAATCCATATTTTTGCTTACTTTTTTAAATCAGGCTATTGCTATTTTTAGTCATAACATTTGTGTTTTGTTGTGTAAATTAGAAAACTGGGCAGTCAGGTTAGGACTACATCAAATAGTCAATAGCCTGTGAAGAAAAGTCCATATTGCTAACTCATGGGGTGCAGGTTTGACATTTGACGTTGAGACAGATATATATATTTTTGACCCTGTCTCTCTGTTATTGATTCTGTGTCTATTTATATTTATTCTGTCACCACTGATCCATAATTATGTTTACAATTACAATTACAATTACAATTGTTAAATTACAATTGTTAAATTAGCAGAGAAATGATCAATTGACAAACAAACTGCAATACAGGGTTGGGGGAGGGGCATAACTCAGAGGAGGACAGAGAGGACAGGGACAGATTAATAGAGGAAAGAAAGAAAGAGGAAGAGAGATAAAGTGTGTGTGTGTGTGTGTGTGTGTGTGTAAGAGAGGGACAGCGAGAGAGAGAAGAAACAGGTACTTCAGTGCCTCTTTTAGCTGCAGGCTGCTTTATGATTATAGCTTTTATCTTCCTCAATTTCCCCCAGGCTCCCTCTCTTTGAAAACAAAGATACTTTTCCCCCAGGCACCAACATATCTTATTGATCTGCGATCATTTCAGCAGCCCAACCCGTTCCACAGTGGTGACATTTATGAAGTGTTTCAGGTGTATGTGTCATTAGAACCCCTGCTGGATTTGATGTTGCTTGCTACAGATTTCAGCATAATGATGGAAAAACCTTTGTACTTGTTAAGAAAGTTTGAGCCCCAAACTAGAGACTGGATACAGAATACACAGGAAGAATGTGCTTGGGTGTCTAAGTGAATAAAAGCAGCTAAATTAAAATAGTGGTAAGAATGTATGTGCACAGAGTTGATTACTTGAATGACGGATCTTCATTACTGACTCATCCAGTGTGAAGTTTACAGATGGAGTTTTTTTTCTCCCCTCTACACTCCCCATCCATTTAATTAACAGTGTTAATAGAACGACAGACAGTGAAAATGGAAAAGAGAAGAGTGTACTGAGTGGACACACTGAACACAGAGACAGGGTGAATTGAGTGGACACACTGAACACTGAGGCAGGGTGAACTGAGTGGACACACTGAACACTGAGGCAGGGTGAACTGAGTGGACACACTGACACATGGTGAACTGAGTGGACACACTGAACACAGAGACAGGGTGAACTGAGTGGACACACTGAACAGAGACAGGCTGAATTGAGTGGACACACTGAACACAGAGAGAGGGTGAACTGAGTGGACACACTGAACACTGGGGCAGGGTGAACTGAGTGGACACACTGAACACAGAGACAGGGTGAACTGAGTGGACACACTGAACACAGACACAGGGTGAACTGAGTGGAGACACTGAACACAGACACAGGGTGAACTGAGTGGACACACTGAACACAGAGACAGGGTGAACTGAGTGGACACACTGAACACAGAGACAGGGTGAACTGAGTGGACACACTGAACACTGAGACAGGGTGAACTGAGTGGACACACTGAACACTGAGACAGGGTGAACTGAAGTGGACACACTGAACACAGACACAGGGTGAACTGAGTGGACACACTGAACACAGAGACAGGGTGAACTGAAGTGGACACACTGAACACAGACACAGGGTGAACTGAGTGAACACACTGAACACAGACACAGGGTGAACTGAGTGGACACACTGAACACTGAGACAGGGTGAACTGAGTGAACACACTGAACACAGACACAGGGTGAACTGAGTGGACACACTGAACACAGAGACAGGGTGAACTGAAGTGGACACACTGAACACAGACACAGGGTGTCACGCTGAAAAAGTGCAAGAAGCCATGGGCATAAGCAATTTTCTAGCCTCGGTGGGTGTTTGCACGGCTGAGGGAAACCAGCGCTAGCACTGCTAGCACGGTGACGAAGAAGTCTGGTGCAGACGAGTGGCTTTTTGACACCTTATGTTCACAGGCAGGCCTTATTCATGGTGACAGGCTGTGACACGTGTTACTCGTTCATTCACCATCAACACGTTCGGTCATCTCTCACCCCCCGTTTTTTTAATATGCATAATTAACACGTGTGGCGTGGTGCGTTTGTTTTGCCAGCAGTCCACGGCTAATAATGAATGGGGATGCAGGGAAGCCAGTGGGGACCAGTTAGTGTAATCTAATGTGCTTTAGCACTAACTGCAACTGATTAGTTTTCATTTATTATTACAGATTGTGTATCATTTACATGCAGTTTTCCTTACAGGAAACTGCATTCATTTCTCACTTAAGTTGGGCCAACAGATATAGTTGTCACACATTAGGACTAAGGTCTAACAATTTGACTAAGGTATTCCTGTTAACACTTATCTTTCATTTAAGAGCTCATAGATGTGTTCAGGGGATGTTTTCAGTGTGTGTTCAGTGAGGGGATGTGTTCAGTACTACCCAGTGCTTATGCTGCTCTTTGTCAGGTTCACGTTCCATTGCAAGACCCTCTCCTTGTCTACCTACTTGTCCATAATCACATTTCTGCAGGATGAAGAAATTTAAGGTGGTTCATATCGAAGTATATGATACACAAGCTGGGCTGAATGTCCAAAAGACCAGAGGCTAGACCACATGGTATTAACTCACTAAATTAATTCACTAAACAAGCAGCACAGGCACTGAAAAATAATCATGTCCCTGAACTAAGTAACGTTCCTAACAATTTTCATCTTATGAAGCCATGAACACGTGGAGCTCTTCAGATGTGCTTTCATCCTGTCGGTGTTTGTGTTGGTCATTGCATGAAGATGCTTGCGTTACTAGAAAGACAGAAGCTTCCAGTCATGTCTGGAAACCATCCAAACGTGACTTCCTACTACACGTGCTTTAGGAAGCATTAGAGCTTTTGTTCAATTCCTCTCAAGGGGCAATCAGTGATGAGCACAATGACTCTTGTTGTGAAAGTCACCATAATTTTGAAAATACTTTAATCAAGGCACCTCTCACACTTGTCAGAGGTCAACGCAATTTGTTCCATCAAAACAGCTCCAGGATGGGTGACCAGGACATGTCCCCACTTGTTCTGGGTCTGCAGAGGTGTTTGTCCAATGCCCCTGACTGCTGGGGCATTGGGTGGTAATAAAGATGCAGGCCTAATCAGGAAAACGCTGGTGATCTCCAGTGGTCCATTTGGTCCAGCTCAATCTTTGCACAGGCCCAACTGCTCTGTGTCGTGGCGTAAAATATCCAGGTGAGGAGCCTGTATTTGGCACCTATAATAGCTATTTCCAATCTTGCATTAGCCTTGTTTTATTACTGGGTTTTTTTTTTACCTGTTTACCTGCCATTTAAATTTGGGGTCACATTTATGCGGCAGAAATAGAAAACAAGGTTTCCTATTTGTTGATCCCCCATATGTGAGCTTCCCCTCCACCACAACACACGTACATATTTATAAAATATTTACAATCCTTATAACTTCTTGTCAGTGGTAAGAAGACAAGGCCTAATGTAATTAAATGTAATTAAAACTGTGGTGATGTAATTAAAACTGTGGTGATGTAAATGAAACTGCCCATGTCACAGTTCTTTTGAAATTTATTGTTCTACTACTGACATAAATGAGGGGGCGATGAGTATCAGCAATTTATGAAGTCAGACAGAGTGATTACTTTTCCCTTTTTATTTCACCAAAAAAAACTATTAAACCCTTTAAAGTCCAGCCCTTTAAACATGTTAATGTCCATTTAAACCATTTAACCATGCCAATGATATACCATTAACTGGTATGATTGCTCTTACCAAAGAAAGCACCAACCTCAGTGGTGTTAAATATTTCCATGTCAGTTAATATTACGATGACTTAAGCCTGCAGGAAACTGTGGCATTTGCTTATGAAGGAACTGAAACAACTTTGCTTATTAAAGCATTTTGTACCTGTTATCAGCACTGGACACCTGAAGGCAAAGAGTGGAGCAACGATTGCTGAAATGTTCCTTTCAGCACGCTTGTCCTCTTTTCCCAGCGCGTACATCATCTCGACCGCGTAGACCAAGCGGACTGGGCCGTGAAGAACAGCTCTGATTTCGTCCCTTTATTTGCAGGTAGCAGTTGAGGTTAAAGTTGAGGTCGGCAGCTGCCGGTGGGTAGAAATGCTGATTCTATTGTTTAAAGGCAGAGATTAATCACATCAGTTTTTTTTTTGTTTGTTTCCTCTCTCGCAATGCTCCGTTTGCACATATGCCATGTTGGATACTTTAATGTTACGTTTTAGGTCTGTCTCTCTCTCTCTCTCGCTCTCTCTCGCTCTCTCTCTCTCACCATTACCCATCCGAAGTGTCAATATGAGGTTAAGTGTCAGCACGTACCTCCTGACCATGGGCTGCACATGGCACAACTGGGACTTGAACCTGACAGCTGCTTGCACTTTTAGGTAACAATGTAAAAACATTTGAAAACTATTTGAAAGAGCTCCATTTCCTTTTTTTTTATAGTACACTTTAATTCATTTAACCAAATATCCTGTTGGATTTAGTACAGAAGTCTACAGAAAAGGTAGACAAAGGTACTCAAACACTAGATTTCCTTAAAAAATACTTAAATGTTTACAAATGCTTAGGAATACAAGGAATACTTAGGAATAATAGGATGGGGAAGAATAGTAATTGGTCCTGCAATGTACTTACTGCTGGACTGTGGGTCCATCAGTCTGGTACTGAAAAAGTGGTATTTCCCGGGCCTGGAGTTCAGTACTCTCTGGCCCTCACTTATCCACCCACACAGCGCAGGCACAGTCTGCCGTGGACTGGCCCAAACGATGAAATCATACCTGGCACAAACATTTTTTTCCTTTCTCACTCTATCTCTCTTTCTCTCTCTGTCTGACTGTCTCTCTAGCTTGTTCTTGCTTTTTCTCCCTTTCTCCCCCTTTCTGCCTCTCACACACACGCACAAACACAAAAAAACCTGCACGCCTCTTAAATCGAGTCTCCGCACAGTTTGCTGCGTGGAGCCTCCTCCACACGCGGGGGTGTGCTCGTGCCGATCGTCCGGGCCCACCCATCCGTACGCCCGTTGGGCGGGCGCCACGCCGCCCTGCCGCCGCAGGACTCGTTCCCGCCACCGTGCCGACGGCCAGGCGTGGGGCTCAGGAAGCGGCACGAGCACATCCCGTCCTCTCCAAACATCCTCACCAATCTCCACCCCCTCATCTCCACGTCTTTGTCCTGATCTCTGCTAAGACACACTGATCTGCCTGACCTGCTGGTGCCATCTGTGAGTGTGTGTGTGTGTGTGTGTGTGTGTGTGTGTGTGAGTGTGTGTGAGTGTGTGTGAGTGAGTGTGTGTTTATGAAGGACGGAGTCTCATCTGTATCCTACAATGATAATCATAAGGGGTTAACGATGCCTAAGGGTATCTGTGTGTCTCCCTGACTCATGGTCTGTTTGTCTGAACGAACAACTGGAGTCAAGCCAACATGTTTATACGCCTGTTAACTACCTGTTCAGCACTGTGGCTCATGTAAAGAAGAAAGAGGGGAGAAAAGGGGTTCACTGGTCAATTAGGTTACAAAACCAGCAGTAAGATTCCATCACTTCAGGTTGTTCCTATTCTGGCCTGGGCTTCGAATTTGTGTGCAACACCGCCCCCCAGTGGCAGACAAATGTCAAACCTCCCTTATATAATTATGTAAGACTTTGCAGAGAATGAGTCATCAACGGTGAGAACAGGGAATGTGTGTGTCTGTGTGTATGCATGAGTTTGTGTGTGTGTGTGTGTGTGTGTATGAGTGTGTTGGCGTATACTGGGAGGATGCTGGGAACAGTGCGTGGTGCTGGTAGGCCGATGAAGCGTGAAGTCGGGGATTTTCCGGTCTCTTTTTTTTGGGACAGAGGTAGGCTACCAGCTGGCATAGCACAGCTCCTGTCTCTAAAACGAGACGAGGCGCAGAAATGCTTTAAACAACACTTCCCACTACTGCTGTTCTTCAGTATGGAAACTTCTGGAACTCTGTCCATGTAGCTTTAACTCAAAAACAATGGCATTTATCTTTGGATCATCCAGTCTTTTTTTTTTTGCATTCTTCTTTAATGAGGACAAACATAAATACATTTTTACTTAGTTTTTTTCCATACAGGTATGACTACAGATGCTAACTGAACAATTCCTCTTTTAACTACTAGGGCACAGCCCTGTGGTTAGTTCACAGTGAACACATGCACTCACACCAGTCTCATAAGATTACCCCCATTGTGCCACTGATTTCTGACTGCAGTAATCCCATTATGAATTGGGCTTGTCCTTTCTCTTGTGTATGTATTCAAAACACAGCCATCTATTGTCAAGCAGGGAAGGGGATTCCCTGCTACACGAGTGGGATCCCCCAGAAGGCTTTAATCTGCAGGGGCTCCGGAGAGCCTGCTCTTATTCGGTTACTTGCAACATCTGGCCAGAGGAATTTTTGCCAAGCTGTACCGGCAGCTCTGAGGAAACGGCACCGTCAACGAAGCACACTGAACGAAGCGCAGTGAACGAAGCACACTGAACGAAACGCACTGAACGAAGCGCACTGAACGAAGCACAGTGAACGAAGTACACTGAACGAAGCACACTGAACGAAGCACACTGAACGCAACCACCTTATGGTGCAACAATAGTAGATCCCAGCGATGAACTGAAGCTGGATTGCGAGTGGAAGCTGGTGTGCGAGTATGTGTATGTGTGTGTGTGTGTATTTTTGAGTTTGTGTAGGCTACATGTATATGTGTGTCTTTCTTTTGTCCTTTCTTGTTTGGCTGCTGGTGAACAGCGAAACACATCAAGCGATGGTCAAGGTGACAGCATGCTCATTTCACTACTGAAGACAGTCAGGCACTTCCGCAGCAGGAATCCAATCTATTGTGTAGTTATATGACTCAGAGGAGGCAAGTCGGAAAGATTGAAAAAAGAGCACGTGCAGAGAGTGAGCAGGCGGTGTGCGCACATGAAGAAGGACCAGGATTAGCATCAGTGTTAAATATAGACCCCTGATGCAAATCGAATCAAGGTACATACATACGGGGCTGTAGTCAAATTTACGTGATATTATTATATTTATTACAGTAATAATTCCAGAATAGAAAAGTACAACATCGACAGCATGGTATGAAAAACTAAAAACACACACAAAACAAGAAGGAGAAGCTGAATATGCATATTAGTGATGGTACTGGGGTAGCAGAGGGGGGTAGAGATGTAGACAGTAGGACTGGTTACTGAATAATGGCTGCAATTCAGAAAGCACACTAGCTTTAGGACAGGGTGATCATGACCATGACGGTATGCAGGATCGCAAATGACATTTGCGGTTTAACACTGGTAGTTGGTGCTACATATATCTGAAGAGGGGGGGTGGAGGGGTGATGTAGTTCTGCTGGAACATCAGCAAGGGCTTTGGATTGGTGTCCGTTTTTGAAGGCAAATGGAAAACGAAATGCGTCCTTAGGAAAAGTAGTCATCACAAAGATTACTCTGGATGACGCGAGAGGGACTGGAAAAGCCAGCTGAACGCAAATTAAAGTGTAGGACGTACAGCAGACTTTTGAAAATCAGTGCAGCTGCGGTCTTTGCTTTTTCAAACGCAACGCAAAAGTGAAACTGTGTGTAGTGTGCGTCCGCTCGTCTTAGTGAAACTGTGTGTAGTGTGCGTCCGCTCGTCTTAGTGAAACTGTGTGATAGTGTGCATCCGCTCGTCTTAGTGAAACTGTGTGTAGTGTGCGTCCGCTCGTCTTAGTGAAACTTGTGTGTAGTGTGCGTCCGCTCGTCTTAGTGAAACTGTGTGTAGTGTGCGTCCGCTCGTCTTAGTGAAACTTGTGTGTAGTGTGCGTCCGCTCGTCTTAGTGAAACTGTGTGTAGTGTGCGTCCGCTCGTCTTAGTGAAACTTGTGTGTAGTGTGTGTCCGCTCGTCTTAGTGCCTGTCTTTAAGACCACCATTAAGTAACATAGTAGTTGTGTAGTTTGTTCAGTTTCTCGTGATATACAGCATTACTCTCATAACAAACCTGGGGAGAAGATCGCATGATTATGCCAACACCTCTGTCTTTAACCCTCTCGTCCTCACTTGACCTGTAAGTCTCGCTCTTCTTCCTCACCCTTACCACTTTTCCTTTTGCTAGCCATACACACACACACACACACACACACACACAAACACACACACAAACACACACACACACACACACACACACACACACATACACATACACCCCTCCCCCCAAATTCTAATTGGAATTCCCTTTTAGAAAGCATAGGGCCCCACGTTGACTGTTAAGCGGAGAGCAGAACTTGTCTGGTAGCTCATGAGTGGGTTGACCGATACCATCTCCAAGTCCAGAACATACTCTTTGGGTCCATTCACAGCGCGGGCTAGCACCAGCATGGCGCTGATGTTGTTGATTTGCTGAGGGAAGAGACCACAGAATCCACTTAAATCTCTGCATTACTGAGAAATGATTCATGGGTCATGATGATGGGTTATAAGCATAGCACAGTCCTTACTGCAGTGATTATAATGGTCTATGTGAGAGGCTGCACTGAGGCCCTTTCTTATGCTTTGGGACATGTGATCTATGTTGCTCCGCCTTCTCAGAGATTACCATTTGGCATATGTGTTTTCTTACAATATATCAGCTAAACTGCCTTCCCCTTTAGCACAGCCTCTACTAATAGTTACAAGCTGAAAAGCTGCTAACAGAATAGATTAAACAACGTCATTTCTTCACTTTCAGTATGACATTCTCTCCTCCCCACTTTGTCAAGAATAACAGTCAGATTTTACTTCTAGATTGTTTTAAATCCCTAAAATAGTCAAAGAAATTACCCAGATTGCAGCCTGTAATCTGAGCCGAAAGGTCTGAATGAAGCACCCTTGGAAGTCTAGCCTCCTGGAAAGTTCACGATCGATCAAAAGTCTTTAAATTTCATCTCACCCTGATGTAGAAGTCTCCGTTCTCATCTCCCGAGCGGATGCGGAAGGTGTTGTAGGCTCCGGGATAGACGCTGGTCGCCTGGATCTGGAAGATGTCGGAGGGGACGGAGCGTTCCGATGTGATGCTCATGTAGCGGTGCACGATGGAGAAGGGCAGGGACTGGCAGCCAGTCTTCGTGACTGGACACACACAGCGGCTACGGCGAGGGGAGAAAAGTTACGGCCCAGAACCAGCTTGGTTCCACTGCACATAATATAAGTCTTTCCAAAGAGCATAATTTTCCTAAAAAAAATAGGCACACAGAGAAGAAAGTCGAGCTGAACTGATATCGCTCCCGGAATTCAGCAATGACTGCAATGCATCCTTGCTTATATCTTTTGCCAGAAATAAGCTTTAGCTCTCAGTCGAAGTGATCCTCTCATCTGCTGTATGATTAATCATCTCTTAAACCACTTAAGCCCCAAATCTACCAAAGTCGATACGTGCCTCACGTCATACAAATGAACTTAAAATTGCTGGATGCCCTCCATTTCCCTCTAAACATCTCTGCAAAAACATTAACCTGCCTGGTCACCTGTTATCAATTTTGGACTATCAATTTTTTGAATTATGCTGATTACACTAAAGTATGCTCTCAGGCGGGAGCTGACAAACACGTCGGCCCATTTGGAAAAAACAAACAGGCCGGAGTCATGGGAGGTTTGCCTGCGACGGTCAGATGCACCCGACAGCTCGGGTTTAACGGTGGAAGTACAGCTGCACACTCACTTGTCTGATGCTTGGACGTAGGGCTCCTGACAGCGGTTGGTGTTGACACACTGGTGACCACCATGGATGTTCACGCAGGTCTGGCCCTCAGCGCACCGGCGTGCGCCTGTCTCGCACTCGTTTATATCTGCGTGCAGGCATGTCAGAGGAACCAGCGGTCGGACGGTGAGGATGGGCTGAGAAGCAACGTTTTTACGAAGAGAGAGGACTGCGAAGAGGGAGGGGCCCCACCTTGACAGAGTCGAGTGCCCAGTAGCTGGTAGCCCTCTGGGCAGACGCAGGAGAATTTCCCAGGCTCGTTCACACACTGATACTGACACAGGTAATTGGAGTAGCTACATTCATCTATGTCTACAGACAGGACACAGAAGACAGCTTGGCCAAACAATAATAAAGCAACGAGTCTTGGTGAAAAGTAGTCAGTTATTCACTGTTTTGGGACATGTATGTCCGGCATATGTTCACATTGTGTGTATGTGTGTGTGTGTGTGTGTGTGTGTGTGTGTGTCCTGTATCACCTGTGGATATTTATATCTCTAACCTTTGCAGGCGAATCCGTCTGGCCCCAGCTCATAACCCTGCTCACAGCGGCAAAGGAAAGTGCCGTAGGTGTTATAGCACCTCTGACTGCAGGGGGCGCCCATGTCACACTCATCCACATCTGAAGCCACAGACACAGCAGATTGATTATAGGTATGTTTACCGCATCATACTTTTATAGGAGCAATGCAGTCGTGTTGTATTTAGTGCATCTAATAACTTATTTGTTAGACGTTAAAGACGTCATTAACTCATTGACTAAATAATTCACTCATGTACATCTTTACCTGCACTGTTGGCCCTTATTGTATAAAAGGGTCAGAGTGTTTGTCTGTCATGCTGTTAGGTATAAATATCTCATCTGGATTGCTTGGCCATCTCTTGACCCCAAAATGCTGTATAACTTGAGTAAACAAGCCGTAGAGAAAGATTCACCCACGTATTTCATAATACCACAGTAATCACTCCCTTATGCCACTGCAGTGTTCCATATTCACCTAATTGGAAGGTGCAGCAGCAGTTTGTTTTGACTCTGACCCCCACTCAGAGGAGCTGATGTGTAGTAAGATATTGCGCAAGAGTGCGTGGGATCAGTTTTCCGAATGATTGTGTGCACGGTTCGGTTGGGATCTGGCGGA
>JAOXYF010000010.1:15010408-15020668 GCA_028565775.1 Sternarchorhynchus goeldii
CCCCAGTTAACACACGTATGCAAAGCCCTAATGTATTAATGCAATCAAATGCACGATACACTTTAAAATAGCAGCTATGGTCTTTTTTTGTCCCTTTGGATAGTTTCTTTCCAAGGACTTCACGAACAAAGGCGTCATCAAAAGCATAATATCTGTACAAGTGATCAAGAGAGGATCCAGATGTGTCATGTTATAAAATCATGTCCGAAATCATTAAAAATCATGATAGGGCATACCTTTCTATCAGCATAGCTTGTCGATCTGGTGGAATTTGGAAGAGAAGCTGGTTAGCTAGTTTTGCTGGATTTTGCAGAAGCCTCTCGCACATCTGGAAAGTTCGGAACTGATCCATAGTGTCGCTCAGCAGGACTTCAGCACTGGCTTCACACTCCTTCATAACCCCGCCCTCCATCCGCACTTTTACTGCATCATTCACTAGACGAAAACCACCCGTGTTACATCGTTTTAGCAACACTTCAGGTTTAAGCTAGTTGGTTTGCCTTATATTTCCCCAAACAGTAGGTATACCTGTATATCCATTCAACCATAATTGATACACCTCTTTGTCCATGATGGTGGTGTTACCCACAAATACGTCAAGCTCTACTGACATCTTGACTTCACTGTGCGCAACTAGCTATTCAAGTATAACAGACAGGTCGCAAACAGACAACTAATTCTATAATACAAAATATAACGTACACTCACACAACAAAATGAATATATTAGTGTGGTTGTATGGCCATTAATGTTACATGTAGATATCTACTTAGAACTGTTTAAAAAATATATAGGTAGCTCGCTAGCTGTCAAAGTCCGTGGTTAACTGGCTAGCTAGCAGCTAGTTACCAACAGAAAATGTTGGCGTGGCACCATTCGCCTGTGCACTAAATATAACACTAGGGAATAGCCAATAATGGGTCAGATGATATAAATAATTAAATTCCACATTTTCTACATGACATTCTAACTCACATGCACAACATGCTAAAAACAATCCATCTGCTTGTTGCTAACCCTGCAGCTGCTGTTGCTAAACCTGAGGATGCACTTCCGTTCGATAATAAACTGACGCGCCTTCTTTTTACGTCACATTCATGCTTTCGGGCGCATTCAAATAGCGTGACTTTTACGCGAAGTCAGAGGGGCTGATCTTACCATCATGAGTTACATGATATTCCTTGCATCATGACATGTAGATCACAGGATCTGCACAAAGTCTGCATTTCTTAAACGCATCTGTAATGTTGGTGGGTAATAATTAGCTACTCAAAGCGCTTACTTTGTGAAAACATTATACATTTGCAAGAAGCTGTACACACATAATTTAGACAAGTAAAAGCAAAAATAAAATAAATCTTCTTAAAATCTGGTTTTTATCTGTGTAAAATTTGCTAAACAGTAATAAGGGGAGACTTGCGTTTGTGGTTTCTGCACGTTACGATAATTCTGCACTAACATCATACATATTTCTGTATCTCAAGGCTGCGCAAAATATCGTTGTAAATTGTTATCACAATATGCCCCTTTGCAGTAGCCTACTGATTTCGTAAATGACTGCAATATGCAAATAAGTCTTCCAGCAAATGGCAAGATTTTATCCTGACCACTCTGGAGCGTATCTGATGAATCACAGCATTCACATGATTCAGCAAAAACTAAGGGCTCGGTAAGGGCTCGGTGCAAGGCGTATCAGAAAGGCAATATGCACCAATAGGCCTATAATCACAACATTGTTTTGCCCATGTTGTGCAGCGCTAGTTTTTCCTCACAATGGTATCCATGTTTTGACTACAATATCTGGGCTGTATCTGAAATATCCAATATCTAAAATTAGTGTCAAGCTCACGTGTGTGCGCGCGCGCGCTTTGTGTGTATGTGTTTTGTTTTTTAATGTGGAAATGGAAATGTGTTTTAGATCCCCTCCCAAATTTCGGTGTCAAAATCTCGCAACACACCAACAGCGCAAAATGGTCAGCACACGTTTTGTTTAACACCTCGGTGTCCTGCTTGCCACACGCTCCGCCCATTTATTTCACATCATTGTGGCCTGTTTCCATTCCCGCCTCTGCCTGCAGCCCCTCTCTCACAATTGTTAACACCCTGCATTGTTATGGTCTCGTGGTAACAATAGTGCTGGAGAGTAGAGGGGAAGGATATGGCCAGATACCACGGATTAAAGTTCAAAAAAGGCTATTGTAACTCTTTCCATCAGTGTGCGTGTGTGTGCGTGCGTGCGCTTTTTTTTTTGTCTATGCTTGTTAGAGGGAGTGAAAGAATAGGGCAAGAGGGTTTTTATTGGGGCGACCTATTAAACAGCACGTTGTGGTTTACCTTAATATTACTCAGCTGATCATGTCTAACCTTTCTGAGTTTCCAATGCAGAGCATATCAAATGCAAACAATTGGCATCTGACTGGGACGCTCATTGAATGATGTCATTTTTACCACGGGGTATCCTGATTCTTACTATAAGGCAAAGCCAAAAGGAAGGAAGGTTGAAGAGTGGGGGAGGAGAAACAGAGAGGAGGGGTAATACATCAGCTGCCTCCACAACCATGGTTGCATGTGGAGGAAGCGCAGTTTATCCCTGAAAATATATATCGGGCCTACGTATAAGTAAAATCATATTTTACCTCGCGGATAAAAAACTTGAAAATCGAGCATCGCCAAAAACCACGGATTATCAATTATCTTTTGTGTGGTTAATTCGCAAGCTCGAGATCAAGCCTGTCCTACTTTTTAACTGAATTTTGTTTATTTGTCGCGTTTACAGTACCTCGTTCAGATATCTATGGTCGGATGTGTTTTTCATCCAAATACGCAGAAAAGAGATTTTGTTAGAATAATATTTCCCGATAGAGCAATGGAATGAGGTGTGGAGTCAGGGCGGGGAGAGACGGATGCGTCTGAGGCAGGAGAGACACGACAGAAGCACGAACATTGTGATTCTTGACAGCAGGCTGGATGTATGAAGATAAAAGGATACATCGCGCTTAAACCAAACCTCCGATTTGATTTCTCGACACTCAGGACGACGCCGGCAGAGTATGTTGTATTGTATTGCCTTGGCATTTCGCTGTTCACAGCAATTAGATTAGCACGGGATGCAATGTTAATAGCCTAACCCGTTAAATTGTACAGAAATAGGCCGAACGAACAGTTATTTCCGACTAGGCACATTGTCCTTTGTTCAGGTTTCAGTTAGAGCAGTCTGAAATATATGGATGCTCCACTGTGACATTATAGGCGGGCATTTGAAGAACGTGTAAGATATGGTCCGTTTATTTGAGGCCTGGAAACGAGGTGTGTTGAGAGAGGTCCATATTGGAATAGCCTAACTGACATTACATGTGCCTCTTAAATGTGAGCAGATAACATCGAAATCAGCATGAATTTCTAGGTGCTCCCTTGTGTCCACCATAATATGCAACTTACTTTATTGGTTCATTCAGTGGAGCATTTTTATTTCGACAATCAAATTTGTATTTTTTCAAGCTACCAATTAAAAGTTTAAACAAGATGGGGAGCGACGGTGAAATCTTGAACCGAGAGTTAGCAAAGATGTCTGACGAGGATTTACTGACTTGTTCTAAAGAAGAACTGATAAATCGGCTGCGCAAAGAGGAATCGGAGAAGATGTCGGCCCTAATACAACGTGGTCGCCTAATCAAAGAAGTAAATAAACAACTTCAGGGACATCTGCTTGAAATCAGGGAGCTTAAAGTCATTAACCAGCGGCTTCAAGAGGAGAATCAAGAACTGCGTGATTTATGCTGCTTTTTAGACGACGACAGATTAAAAGTAAAGAAGCTCGCGAGAGAATGGCAGTTATTCGGGCATCATGCTGCCAAAGTTATGCGCGAGGACCTGGGTGGCTACCTGAAGAAACTTGCCGACCTCGAGCGGATGCAAGACGGGTTGGTGAAGGAGAACTTGGATTTAAAGGAACTGTGTCTAGTGCTTGAAGAGGAGTGCGTGAGCAGGAGTGATTCCAGCCCAGGAGGGTCGACGGAGCTCAACCTTCCGTGTATGGTGGCCCGGGACCTTGGTGATGGAAGCTCGAGCACGGGAAGTGTGGGGAGTCCGGATCAGCTCCACTTGGTGTGTTCACCAGATGACTGAGAGCCGAGCCATATCACTTTATTCCTCTCAGAGAATGTCGGGAAATGGTCTGATTGAATCTAGGAGGAACAACGCAGTTTACAGTTTTGTCATTATCTCAATTACTTAATGAAAGATGCGAAGTCGTTGGTTTATTCTGGCATGAACAGTGGCCATTAGGCAAATTTGGGTTTTTTAATTTATTTTTCATCTCCTCTTTTTAGGCTATTTTAACATACCTTCATTTACAATGATTTCCAAAATGTGAATTATGTTTATTTGCTTTTGATATCAGACATGATAGAATTAGTTTAAGCTTTCAAGTTATTTATCTCATGTGGTATTTGCTGATTTATTTAAATGTAAGTATTAGGATCACTGGGATGTTTCTTCTCTCATCTCTAACAGGGGTTGTACATATGTGATTAGAGGATGTAAAGGGATGTTTTTGAAACAAAAAGAAGAGGAACCAATCTAACTGCTGACTCACACCAGGTTTTACTGTGCACTGAACTTTATTTCAAGCGGGCTGATGTTTTAATGATGCACTAGACAGGGCTGAAATGAATCTCAAAAAGATTCACATTTTTAAACTGCATAGAGCCATAAAATGATCTGTTCCAGATCATGCACAAATAGCACTGAATCATTTTCAACAGTGACTTGAGATGAACAGCATAAAACATTGGTCACAAGGCTTCCATTTTCAAATGATTGGATTTCTCATGATTTTACTGTATGTTTGGAGGCCTCCCAGTGCTTCACTGTAACTGCATGTTCAGAATACATTCTCAACATTATTATGTACCAGTCAGTATGGTAAGTTTATTACACTAAACCATCTTATTGAGTACTGCACTGGATCCTAAATTGCAACTTTTATGATTTTACTGCCCATTATCTGCTATAACAAGCTTTGTTTCAGTGTTAATTTCTTGCTCCGATTGGATTTTACTAGGCTACATGCTATGTTTACATACTGGCAACTGGTGGAGAATACTATTATGTGAGTTTGTAATATTGTTATGTATATTGTTAACTTCCTCAATTAATTAATTTCCTCAATTTTCTGTATTTTTCCTACAATGCATATAATTCATGCATATAAATGTTTTGGGTTAGACCTAAGCTTTACTTACTAATTATAATCAGTATTACTTTAATGACTGGATTGGATTTTTTTTGTTGTTTATAGCATCAAACTCTAATTAATGTTCTGATGGCTGTAATCTTGGGAACATGCTCATTATGAGTGGGAGAACTTACACTTGATTGAGACACTCATTTTTGCAATGGTCCTTTTAGTGTGTTGGAAGCCATTTAGGCACTTGTATTGCATACAGGGCGAATGTTTTATTGATTTGCTTTCCCTTAAGCCAAGTGAAGAGTGTTGACTGACATGTATAAAATTTCTCTGGTCATGTTTGAGGATCAAAGACATAAGTGTCCTGTGTTGTATTTTTGGCTCACTGTTTGCATAGCAGCAAGGTCAGAACAGTACTACCCTAACTGGAGTATACAGAGGTTCTTTTATCAGAGCATGCATACATTGGCTCGCTCAACAAACTCCCTCTTTACTATCAGCCATGTGTTCACCAAGCTTTGAATAAGGGTTCTCTCTTCAGATTAGAGAGCTAACAGAAATATGCGTGTTTGAAACACGGTGACCAAGTTTATCCCATTTATTCTGTACTTGTAAATGTTGCAGTCAGGCTCACTTTTGTCTTTTGTGGATCGGTTACAACTGATTCTTATTCTGCTTCTGGTTTATTTATCCCTGACTCAGATTAACAGTAAGGCTAGATCAGTGCTTCTGCTTTATTTATCCCTGACCCAGATTAACAGTAAGGCTAGATCAGTGCTTCTGGTTTATTTATCCCTGACCCAGATTAACAGTAAGGCTAGATCAGTGCTTCTGGTTTACTTATCCATGACCCAGATTAACAGTAAGGCTAGATCAGTGCTTCTCAACCTTTTTCTGTGATGTCCACCTCTGGAGGAAGACAAATGAAAATATACTGATATACCACTGGTACTGCAGTATAGTTGAAGACTGATCGTTTGTATCTATACACATTTCATGCTAAAATAATTACGGTCACCGTTGCCTGCCAACACTAAAATCCTCACAGCAGTGAAACTTTCACTAATCTATTACATGAATAATTTCACATGCTTTTAAATGTCTTTTATTCAATTTTATGTCTTGTATAGATATTGTGGGATCATTTTTTAATGATTCAGTGCAGTTTCACTGCAAGTATGAGCACAGGAATGTCTCTTTGCTGGCTATGTGGACATCCTTTAGAGGACGCATTGATGACTCCTCCTTTCCTCTCAGCCAATCCCACAGGACTTTCCAGTCTGTATTTAACTGAACTCCACTTCCGATTTCAGGTAACAGGAGGGGTTTTTTTAAAGTAAACAATTACAAACATTTAAACACACCGTTTCAGTGCACAAATTGGACTGACTTTCAGACATCAACAAACCTTAGGGGTTTTACAAATGATTCCTAAAAAGCAATATTTTGTTAATCTTTTTATTATTACTATCATGTTGTACAGTGTAATATGGTCTACAGTTTTCAATGAAATAGATTTTTAAAAATATAGTTTATTTTCAAAAATAAATACAAATCTGCTAAATTCTATGGTCCAGCCCTAGTAGTGTATCAAATGCATTGCAACAATGCTTCCATGATGGATTTCAATATATTAACTGCTACCAGAATTGCTATAATAAAGTCCAACACTTTAGAAAATGTACATAGCATCTATCAGAAAAAAATAAGTGCACATTTGACTGCATCTGTTGAGAATATGCAAGTAAATTCCAACAATTCATTGTAACCAGTGTAACCATTATTGAAATGCATGCATTTTCTGGCTCTCGGGGTTTTAAAGTCATACAATAATATATATGCATAAAACATGCTATAATGAGCCCATTCAAAAGTAGCTTAATACACTGTACCATTTAAGAAAAATATCACTCGTAGCTTTTAGCTGCATCAAAAAAATTATAAAATGTACTAGACAAGAATGTAGTGTGCATCCCAGCACAGTTATAGGCCTGCATGAATCAGAAAAATCATTGATATGTGGTTATGTTTTATGCTAAAAGATAACATTAAAAATGTTATTTTTTTGACAACACAATCTATCTGGCTATCTATTTTACAAAGTTATTCAAAGTTAAGCCATTTAGTGAAGAATACTAAACTGATTAAAGAAAACAATTATTATATTATAGAACCCGTGGTTCATAGTTACATGTTTCATAATGTATGTTTAAGTATATGTTTAGTGTTCTGTTTCAAAGTAATTGTTCTCAAATAAAGCATGAATAAATACTGGTAATAGCAGCTAATATAAAGGCACAGTGCATCTATAGGTACTAGTTTGTATCTACAGTGTACTTAGAGGGTCCTTGTTTTACTCTGACCTAGCATTAAAAACACCCGTGAAAGTTCAAGCACTTGTTACCCATGGAGAACCATAAATCAAAGGGTTAGGATGGTTGGTGAGTTAAGAGATTGATCCGACTGGTCCCCGCTGCTGCTACTGCGGCGATGGGCAATACTACATGGCTCTGGGTTTCTGGAGAGCTGGGTTATACTATGCTGAGAGGTGGGAAGGCTGAGAGTTTGAGATGTGGAAGCACTTGTATCAAGAGATGTAGAAGGATAGTTGAAAACAAGGCTAGCAGTGAAAGGGGTCAGAATGGGAGTGGAGATAAGGATAGGAGTATGGAGAGACTCTGACTCCAGATTGACCATTCCACCTCCACCAGCAGCTGAGGTTGAAGGTGGAGGTGGAATGGTTATTTTAGGTTTTGGTTTCACTTGCTTGGCTTGACTCTTGCTTTCTCTGGAGGGTCCAGGAAGCTCTGAATCCACTTGCTCAATTTTGATTCCACCCAGGGGAGGAATAAGAGTATTGGAATCAGAGTCTGAATCGGAGTCCTGCACTTTGCAGATAGGTCGGTGGGCCTCAAGAACTAGTTCAAGCTTCTCTTTCTCCTTCTGCAGCTGAGCAATCTGTTTCTGCAGACGGGACTTTTCATCTTCCAACTGGTCTGTCTCCTGTAAAAATAATAATAATAATAATTTTAAAAACACACACACACGCACGCAACTGAGTTCATAAGTGCAAAGTAAACATCAGAAGTGCAGCAATAGGAAAAGCTTACATTCTGAAGCGTATCCGTCAGTTCTCTGCGGCGATTCCTACATTTAGCAGCAGCAAGCTTGTTTCGTTCCCTTCTAACCCTGCGTCTTTCCAACTCTTCTGGAGACAGCTAGAGAGCAAGAATATATGCAAGAAAACAAATGTATTAAGATATTTGGAAATTAAGAAAGCAATCACTGTATATACATTGCCCAACCAAAGTTTGGTGACACCTAGTTTTTTTTCTTATTCCAATTTTGCAATTCTGTTTGCAAAAACAGCAGAACTGAAGAACAAGGTAAAATAATGATAAATCCAATCATTATTTAACCAAAATCTACTTTTCATTCTAAGGAAGACATGATGAACATATACTTAGAGTTAACAAATAGCTGTTTTAAGTGCACAAAACATTTGCAGGTTATTTAACTGACAAGTTACAGTGAAAATCGAACAAAGGTGTACATCTGTTTTCAAAGATATAAAAATAAATACAGAAATATAACTCAACTTTCAATGATTTAATAAGATCGAGAATGGTTATTACTTTTACAAAAGTATGGTACTAAGTGTTTAAGTACTTTTCTCTCATGTAGGGAGCTGCCGACTGTTGGCCACAGCAATACTGCCATCTAGTGGACAGGGTCACTTCCATTAATATGTAGCCCTTAATAGATGCTGCCTACAACTTGCCACTAGTTTGCATCAGTAGCATTGCAGTCTGCCATCTCTCCTTTCAGCAGCTACTCTTGTATAATTTAATTGTTCACCTGATCTTTTACTCCGTCTTACCTATTCTATATATCCTACCCCTTATTTTGATGAATCATCTTCAGACCCCTCAGTGACTCAAGTGTGAGTCATGTTTCAACTCCAATGAGTCACATCACTTCCTGTCTCATTATTTGCCACACTATCTTATACAAGACCAAGACCTGGGGGGCTTGAATCAATCAGGTGGCCATAAACAATAATATATATGGGTTTCAAATGGACATTATCAAGTTCAGATTCATGCCAGACAGATTTTATCATCTACCAACGATCATGGAATGTAAACAATGTTTGGTTTCGTTTAAGAAATCATTACATACCCCACACATACCCATCAGTTGATAAAAACAACAGAATGATTTGAGCCAAATACATTCACACTCGAGGATGACCATTTGAAAATGTCACACCCTCCCCACACCTTGTGTGTATCAGTGGTGTTTCTGTAGAGCCATGTCATGCACACCCATCAGACTCACTACAGGATATTACACATCGTCTGATTCTACAACTGCCAGAGGTTTTTTTTTTTCCCTTTTAGAAGTTAAAGTGGGAGAGGCATGATGCATAAAGGCCATTCAGGAACAATGTTTTAGAAAGCTGATGTCTTAGAAAATTGACACATGGCTAGATCAAACAATCATTCATAGTCTCTATGGCTAATCTTGGAATTTTTATACAACTTACATATTCATCATTCCGTCGCCTTGCAGAGGTTCCAGAGGCTGTTACTGCTCTGATGACCCCTGGTCGGAACAGGTGTGATGGAGGTGGGTGAGGGTTCATTGATCCAATTCTTTGTGGCAGCGCATAAGGGTGACAAGATGCCCTGGATGTACCTGGTGTGGGTAATAGGGAGGGCTGGACGAGCCACTGCAGATCTTGGTTTGTAGTTATGGCATTGAGGGTAGGCACAAATGAACTGGATCCTGCCACTGAATACTTCTGTCAGTTGGTGGAGGGGCAAAAGTAAAAAAACAAATTCATAAATAAAATAAATTCATATAAAACATCTATGACCAATATGGCTCAACTCGTTCATGCTCCTTGGCCAGATTTTAAGTAACAATGTTAATTAATCAGGTAGCTAGACAAGTAAATATTGCTTTGAAATGTTTATTGAATAGCCTAAATTCCTGTGAGCCTAATATCACGACATTCATAAATGATGTTTCAGTCAGTGTTTGTTAATGTCCATGATCTTAGCCCC
>JAOXYF010000010.1:15028507-15047961 GCA_028565775.1 Sternarchorhynchus goeldii
AGTACCAAACCCACACTTCTCCATTACCCTAAATAAGTAGCTACACTCGCCCCACCAAATGCTTTACCAGCACACTGTGAGCTGGTTGGAGACTGAGAGTTGGCTACTGACCACATAATAATAATAATAATTCACCTAATATCTCTGGAGCTCCAGCCCCAGATAAAGATCACCAGATCAATATGTACCAGAGATCTAATCACCCTATCCAGTCAGTTAAATAAGTCTTTAGGGAGTATTTTAACATTTACTGGAATCAAAGAAATTGGGTGATAGCTCTTCATTAAGTTTTAATCAGCATCAATTATGTCTTTTTGAATAGTAAACATTCACATGTTTATACAAATGGTTAGGCTATATTTATTTAATTTTTGGACAGACAATTCCACCTGGGCAGATAATTTCCTTGCTAAAAAAACATGCTAATATGCATTAATTAAAGCATTCAGACATTTTCTTTGTAAAGAAGTAAATAAATGAATCGTACTCGAGACAAAATTAGTAAATGATAATTATTTTGATTGTTTTTAGGTTCGCTCTCTCAAAATGAAGATCCTTTCATCGCTGTCTGCAGACTCCATGGGTGCTGGAGCAAGCGCCAAGCCTCGCTTCCGCTTGTACATTACCGTTGCCTCCGCTGCCTTTCAGCCAATCATCATTTACTGGCTGACTGCTCATTTGGTCAGATGACCAACCGGAAAGGTCTATGTGGAGAAAAGAACTCCAAAACAGCATGAAAAACATCATTGGGTGTCACCGATGATGCTTTTTTGTTTGATTGATCGATTGTTTTTGCCATTGCAACAAAAAACGTGGCCGATAATAGTTGTTATTAAATTGTTATTGGCTTTGAGAACATGCCGCTATATTATTTTCGCTCACTTTCATTTGAAGTGGTTGTTTGCAGTACAACACCATCTTTTGAAAGAATGACTGACTGTACCTACCCATATAAAAAAAAAACCATTTTAAATTAAGTTCATTTTTTGTCACTGATGGTAATGTCAAATTTCTAATATAAAGTCTTGCTTACATAACCTTTCTTGGGTGAAATACAATATAGACACAGAAATGGAGAACGCAAAATTAGTTTGGGATTTTTGCTAATTTGTCCCTATACCTGTGGTGAATCCGTTCGGTATATGGTAAATGCTAAATACGTTGTTTGCTGAGCTTGTGTCCCATTTTTCTATTTATCTGTGCATGTATAGTTTTTTTTCTTTATGGTATCAAATGTCAATTACAATTTTAATACAGCAATTTCTTGAATTTGAATGTTTGTGTATTGGGTTCACTTTTCATCACACCACACGATTTCCAGCTAAAAACAATTACATGCATCGTGTCAACTCTCTAGCGTTTTCATCTATAATTTGAAAATACTCTGAAATATTCACGCATAAATTCATGCTTCCGTACTACTACTGCAACGTTAATATACAAGCAAAACGTTGTGGATTATTGTTTTTTCAGGGTGGGGGTCATCTTATAGATGTAGCTGAAAAATACCTAGACTTCACAAGACAAATCTCCCACCTGAATGCCCATTTGTCCTCATTATTTAAAAAAACGTCGGTCACTTTAAGGGAGGGTCGCACTTGAGGCGCGCCAGCTGCAAAGCGTCTTTTTCGTTTCCAAGGTAACGTGGGAAAGGACAGAGAGCGGATAGGACAGTGAGAGGGTAATTCGATGAATAGTAGCTAGCTAGTTCTTTTTCTTTAATTTCAATACTATTTTGTTGATTAACTGTATCTGTTTGAGCGTTTAAAGTTGGGCTGTCTTTGTTACAGACTCAAAGTTAGTACGCCAGGTGAGGTAAGTTTGTCATGCCTCGCGCTGTTAATACCTCGCTTTAAAATCCTCGGGGGTGTCTGGCTAATTGTCCTAAATGTAACTTAATATTCTAGCGCCATTTTCTCAGGTACACTGCATATACCATGCGGTTTCGTTTCTGTGAGTAACAAGTAGAAAAGATAGAGGCGCCATTAATATTTAATTTTTACATTTTTGTTATTTGTAATACGGTCTAGGAGTCCAAGTGTCTTCCCCGCACTTCCCCTGTCTAGAGCTGTGCGTGAGACCTTGGCTCACTAGTTTGCTCAATCATTTACTAGCTTGCTAATTGTTAGCAGTTACTACGGGATCAACAATTTAACTTTTAACTTGGACTGCCAATCCTTTCCGACCTAGTTTTACTGATACATTATGTTGAGTGCAATTTTCTTCTCCCACCTTTGCATGAGAAAGGATTATTTGTAAATGACTTACTGTACGTTGTCTCTTTGCGTGGTTGATAGGTAAGGTTGATCTGTTTTACCGTTACAGGCCAGCGACTGAATGTATGTACCTGTACCCCGCTGCTGGGAGTGAGATGGAGAAGGACGCACCCACACTGCCATCCCTTTCCCCTATACACTCCCCAGCAAATCCATCCAAAGCCCTTTCCCTGTCCCCATCTCTTCCTCAGCCCTCTGCCACTGTGCTCCACCAGACCTCTCCCTCTCATTCATTGTCCCCCGTTCAATTATCTGGGGGGCTCAACTCCCACTGCCTCAGTCCCTCGACTCCACCTGACCAGGATGACCTGACCTGCCTGAGCTGGCTGCATCAGAGGAACTTACTGCCCCTGCAGCCCCTGCCCAAGATGCCCACACTACCTCAGTTAGAGTCACTGGAACCCCTCCCCACTCCAAATCTACCTCTGTCCCCAGGCAAACCTCCTTATTCTTTCAGCAGCCTCATCTTCATGGCAATCGAAGACTCCCCAGACAAAAGGCTTCCTGTTAAAGGGATCTACGAGTGGATTGTCAACAGCTTCCCTTACTACAGAACGGCTCCGAATGGATGGAGGAACTCGGTCAGACACAATCTGTCCTTGAGCAAGAGCTTTCAGAGGATGCAGAGGGACAAAAGTCAAGTGTGTCTCTCTCTTTGCATAAAGTTTTATTTATACTGTGGTTCTGTTAAAATTCTTTTAACCATAATATGTGCGTGTTTTAATAATAGTCTGTAGGAAAGGGGTCACTGTGGTGCGTTTGTCCAGAATATCGGCCCACTCTTCTGGAGGTGCTTAAGAAAACTCATTATTGTCACAACAACAACAGTAGTTTGCTGAACAATCCTGTATTGTGAGTATACATGTTTTCTTTTTCAATGATATTGGGATGGTAGTAGTGCATCTAATTGTTTATGGTGACGCAACAGATATTTTATGTTCTACATTATATCAGATTTGTACTTTATTAATTTATTGGTCTCATTCGTCTGCTTGATCGTTCTATGGAACAGATTGGAAGCAGCCGATTATGAACAGACCCTCATGAATGACACTACGGTGATTTCAGGTTAGGCACCTTGTGCGGATTTAATTTAAAATATGTAGTACTGTAACAAACTATAGGGTAATCTGTAAATTAAAGACAGCAATAAATATCCTAAATTAGTCTGCTTTTATGCGCAGTAATACTTGCCTGACAAGGTTATATGTAGGTTTTCTTATATTGTGCTTGGCCTCCCCGTTCCCATTTCTTGCAAAGCTAGCGTTTGTGTGCTGTTGTCATGACAACAACCTGGCATTACCCTAGCAACCTATAGCCACAACATCATGATGGCTGGCCTCTTTATATCTGTCTTTTTTGTGCCAGTTTTATGTAAAGTGATTTTCAATCCTGTGTCTGTGTTTGCATTCCTCTTTCATTTAAGCATTACTCTGTAGAAATAACCGGCTACAGTGTGACTGATGTTAGATTGGAGTGTTGCTCTTCACATATATCTAAACACACAATAAAAAAGTGAAAATTAGACAGTACTTTGTGGAAAACAAATAATTAGTTGCAATTTTGATGCCCTTGTATAAGTGACCTTTCTGTTCCACATCACAGATTTGGATTTGAATAACCCTCCAATGTCCTCATGTTCTTTGATCCCTGACCACGAGGAGCTGGTGGCTATAGAATTAACAGAAGAGGCTTGTGAGGAGTCTGAGAAAGACCCACTTGCAGACAGTGGCTACATCGAGTTTCACTATTATCAGGATCAGCAGTACCAGTACCTGGTCCTACCAGGGGATACTGAACTTGACCTGGAGACAGTGGAGATCCTACAACTCGATGCAGAGGCCCAAGAGGCTGCAGGATCACTGCTTGACTTAGCAGGAGGAAGCCACTGATCTGGCACGTCTTCTTGAGAGATTTGAATCACCCTGTAATTTACATTTCTTGAGTTACTGTTTCTAAGGACACATCGAAACTGCCTGAAATTTGCTGTGTTATTATAATGTTGTATGCACCGCTTTAAGATCTTAAACAGAAGAAGAATGAGATGAGAACATGAAATGTAGAACATGAAAATCGATAGAAATTTGAGCAAACATGAATTTACTTATTTGCATGAATTTTAAAACTAAACAGGGATAAAACTGCCTTTGAATGACCGATGTTGACGTCAGCTGTGGGTACGTGGGGTCTTTGTACAAAGTACTGTGCTTTAATACATTTTGCAAAATAAAATAAAAGTATTTACTTATGTAACTGTGGCATACATACCATTCAAGGAATAACAGTAGCACTTGAGAGTCTTGAACCTCTCCAAACAACTGTAGCATAGCAGTCTGAAGCATATTTACTGAACAGATTAAGACGCAGTATTTGTATTTTTTAGATTATACTGTGCGGTAAATTTAAAGCTACTCATCCAATGTCCTGGTTGATAAATACATTTGTAGATATCACTGTTTATTGTCAGATAACATAATTAGTCCATTTCTAATACGCAGCTCAATATATACTTTGTGTATTTTGATGGTATACATCATGCATGTAATGATTTAAGACATGTCATTTTTGAGACAAACTGCCAGTAATTCCACTCTTTTGTATAGAAACTGCAACGTCTAATCTTTGTTCCTTGTTGATTTATTAACATGGTACTGTTGAAATATTCTAACATTTATTTTTCTCTCAAACCTAGTGCACCATATTCCAAACTTTTTTGAATAGTGTTTAACATGTTTTGAGTAGTTTAGACTACAAGGCCCACTTCATGTTTATATGTAAGGCACTTGGCAATAAATTTTTGAAGTGTTGACTATCTTATTTGTCTTACAGATTCAATTTCATATTTGAAATATATTTTTGCTGTGCCAAAATACAATGTTCTTAATCTAGATTCAGAGAACTTTGTGTGTGTTGTACAATACTAGTCATTTGCTCCATGAATGACTCACTGTGGTTTAGAAGACACTCCCTCAGAAGTTCCTTTCGGTAGAAAAAAAACAGTATATTTATTAACTGGAATGAAAAAACGGCATATAGTCTCGAACGCTTCTTTGTAAAACCGGAGAATAAATTAGCCATTTGATATGATCAATTTGTGCAACACGACGGTGTATAAGAGTATTGTTTTAGTGAAACCTACAACATGGGAATTGTAGTTCTTTCCTCATTTCTACGTCGAGCAAGTGGGTACCAGTATATGGGACATACCAAGTTCCTGAACTGACGGGTAGGTAAGCAAAATTACACGCAAATAAACTACAACTCCCACAAAGCGCGTCATTTTAAGGACATTGTTCGCGTTTGAAAAAAGTTATTTCCAAACAAGGGTTGACTCCTCCGTTTCGAAATAGTACCTGTAGCTAGCAAGTTCACTACTTTGACAAAAAGACAGGTAAGTTAGTTAAATTGAACGTTAGCTAATGTATGAGCTTTGCCGTACGTATTGATGGCAGGTAGATCTGCTATTGAAAAGAGTGGTTTTGTGTGTACTAATTTAAAGCGAGTTCGCCTTGTTGCTTTTCAAACGAACAAACTGAGGCGACGTTTACCGTGCATTGGATGGAGTGAAGCTAGCCAGCCAAGTTATGTGTAGCTAGGTTAACTAGCGCTGTCCCCGTGGTTTTTATGTTTAAATTACCTAGCCTAGATAGTAGCTAGCAGGTCTCTAATTAATGCAATTGATTTAGATCAATCCCCAGACCTGTAGTAGACTGGGTGCAATCTGCACTAGCTACCAAATCTCAAATATTAAAAAAGTAAATGTAGTTCAAATTCTGTCTACAGTATCAGGCTAATGTTAGACCTTCAAAAACTATAATTACGGCTAGAGTGCTGCGGGACAAGTTTTTTTTTTTACACGTTAATGTTAGTTACACATTTACCAATACATGGATACTAGCGTTAGCTACTAAATAATGATTTGGAAGATATCTTAACCTGCTCGCCCTTTCGAGGCTAATATCAAGATGGATAGATTAGATGGATAGATAGCATATGTGTATTTCCATGACTTGTTGCTACTTAGCCGTTTTTTTCTTAGCTAGTTCTTATGTAAATTTGACGCGTATTAGCCAGCAAGGATTTGAATAGCCACGCCGGTCGAAAACACACCTCACTAATCTTGTGTAACCGTATCGCCAGCGACTATAAAAACTGCCGATGTAGGCCTGAGGAAAAGCTGCTACACAACTTTCCTCCTCAAGCATTTGGGCGTAGTTTGAGTGACGCATAGATGCCCGTCATTTTTGTTTCTGCGGGATCCTAACCCAGACCGCCTTTCGCTTTTGGTGATGTTACACATTCCTATTACCATTTTGCATTCAGCATCTCTTATCAGGCAGCTCTTATCATTGCAAGCGTCCTTGCAGCAAAGCTTAGTTCTTGGAGAACTCCAGAAGTGTTTCATTACATTCAGTAAGTAAACTAACTGACGGAGTGGGCTTGAAGTATGCCCTGGAGCATCTACGTTTTAAAATGAATCTGTTTAACTATTTATAGACACTTAATGAGACATTTTGGTATGTTACCACGTGTTAACATTTGCCACATCTCACTCTTTATTTATGGTCTGCAGTTACTGGTTTGTCTGCGTTTCCAAGTGCAGAAGGCTTGCTCAAAAATGATGCATTTACTTGCATCATTGTGCCTTTGCAGGACGTATTCATACTTTTTCTGGGATTACTGCATTGCAGTGTCGATTGTATTTCTTAGCCCACGGGTGAGGGTGTACAGAATGGAGAAACAAAGACACTCTTTCACTAGAGTGCAAAACCAGAGAGTGAAGCAGAGCCTGCTTCAACCTCTCTGCTGCTACAACTGCATCACACATTACCAAAAAAAAAAATATCCTAACAGATTCAACTTTGTCCCAAAGCGTCCTTCCTTGAAAGATTTCTTAACACATAGGGTTTTGACATTCTCAAGCAGTGTGTTAAGGCCTCTCTGATTATTTAAAAAAAAAAAACAACACAACTCTATACATTATCTATGCTCTGCTTGTATTCGCTTACATTAAGCCTTAAGTAATCTGTTGCAATACTGCATTTGTTGTCCACAGCAAGCCTGCCTCAACCGAGAATCAAGAATGGGTAGTGAACCTGGCCCGGTCCAAATAGTGACCGTCAATAAGGAGAACCACTCCTTTGACTTGGACACAAAAGCGCTTGAGCGTATTTTGTTGGGGCCTGATGTCCGAGATATGGACGTGGTGGTGGTGTGTGTTGCTGGTGCCTTCCGTAAGGGCAAGAGTTTCCTCTTGGATTTCATGCTCCGATACATGTACAGGAAGGTTGGTTCTCCCTGTTTGCTTGTTGTGCATTAAACTAGAAAATGTCAGTCTATATGTTAAACTGCACAGAACAGATGTGACCCAAAAGTGATCAACAATATTTGTGTGATAAATTGTATATACTTCATGCATATTTAATCCACCTTTTGCTCCTGTGTGTTTATTTGTTTGGTGTCAAAGTCCGATGACGACTGGCTTGGGCGGGAACGTGAGCCTCTGACAGGATTCTCATGGAGAGGTGGTTCAGAGCCTGAGACCACTGGCATCCAGCTGTGGAGTGAAGTTTTCATTGTGAGGAAAAACGATGGCAAAGAGGTACTGTATACAGCACAGGTGGAGAATGACATCTGGAATTATCCAAATTTTTGCAAATGTTAGATATAGCTGAATGCTTACAGAGCATGAGAAACATTAAGCATTTCCTGGTTAGTGACGAGTAAAGATTTAGTACCGTCTAGCTACACAGAGACTGGTATCGGGCCAATTGTCACAATACGTGACCATAAATTGTGTAATCTCTGATCTCAATCAGGTACAATCTTGAATTAGTGCAATAGACAAATACATTTCTGCTTACATGTTATGTGTAGTTGTTTGATCCCATTTGTGTGAACTGGTGCCAGCATAACATTTAAAGATATTTGATTTACCTTGAATTACTCGAATTCGATTACACCGTCGTGTACTTCACCATTTTGAACATTGTTCATGTTCTCTTCTTTACCACAAGGTGGCAGTGTTGCTTATGGACACCCAGGGAGCGTTTGACAACCAGTCCACTGTCAAGGACTGTGCCACAATCTTTGCCCTAAGCACTATGACCAGTTCCGTGCAGGTACAGCCGTAGCTGGGTTATGAGCCTTTGTGATCTGAACATGTTTGTTTTGGTGATGCATGGTTAACTGATGGATATATAATTTCTGCAGATTTATAATCTATCTCAGAATATCCAAGAAGATGACCTACAGCAGCTTCAGGTTGGTGCTTTAGGTGTACAAATACACACAATGCTCAGAATATGTCTGCTCTAGTAACTAATTAGTATTTCCATAATCTCATCTCTTTAATTTTGTCATTTACTCAGAAATATTCTACACATTGTTTTGTTTTTCCCTGTATATTTTTCTACTGTTAGAAACATATTAACAGATTATCACTTTGTTGTCTACTGTTGACGAATGAATGAGACAAAGATGTGGTCGTTGTTTATTAACAGTCATTGTTCATTATTATCATCCTCAGTTGTTCACAGAGTACGGCAGACTCGCAATGGATGAAATCTTTTTAAAACCTTTTCAGGTAGAGATGAGCTCTCTTGTTTATCATGATGCAAAATGCACAAGGTTTTAAGAAAACATAGAAAAACGGTTTTAAGAGCAGCACATTTATTTAAGTTCTCAGTAGGTCAAATGGCACATTTAATTTTAATGAATCATATAGAGTAGAATTTAAACAGGAAATGGGCAAATGACTCATGACTGTTGGTTTCTCTACAGTCACTCATGTTTCTTATCAGAGACTGGAGCTTCCCTTATGAGTACAAGTATGGATTCAAGGGAGGCAGTGAGTTCCTGGATAAACGGCTGCAAGTAGGTGGAATTTGTTTCTCTGTTCAAAAAAGCCTCCAAAAGATTTCATCACAGTTGTTTTTTTTTTTTAAATATTTTAAAATATTTTTTACTTTTAACTGTTCAGTGTTTCACCTGATGCAGTTTGTTTTTACTTTAAACTATTCTTTATTCTTTAATAAGTATTTTCCACTTTTAATTTTTTAAATTTACATTAGACTTCTGTTTAAAGCAATTACGTTTATTTTAATAAATTATTTTTGTACCAGTGTCTTTTTGTTTTTGGCAAATACCTTCCTGAAGTGACAGAACACAGCATGTAATAAGGTTTATTATCTTTTTATGTATTCTCTGTTTTTTGTAAGCACTTCATAAAACTGTGTTTATGAATGTGCTATACATATAATTATTATTATTATCATTATTATTATTAAGTAATAATAACTTTGTATAGCACTTTTGACACTAATACAGCTCATCAGAAACATGTAATGCAGCAGTTTGTTGATTCAGCTCCAGGGATGCTGAAGGTGCATGGATGTCCACACGCACAGCGTTCCATTTGCTTGTCTGCTTGTTGTTCAGGTGAAAAACTCTCAGCACGAAGAGCTGCAGACAGTGAGAAAGCACATTCATTCCTGCTTCACCTCCATTTCCTGTTTCCTGTTACCTCACCCCGGCCTGAAGGTCGCCACCAGCCCTACCTTCCAGGGCCAGCTCTGCGGTACATTGTCCTGCTCTGGTGTTGCTTGCATGCATATTTGTTTGTACATGTTTTTCCATACATGTGATTGTTCTCTCATTCCTAGATAAGATATTCTGTACACATTTTTTATTTGTTTGTTTAAAGAGCTTTTTCCTTCTGAAACTATGGGGTTTTTCTTCCTCAGTTGTACATTTAGTTCACTTTCAGGACTCCTTTGTTTTAGGGTTCCACTACACCACTTTGTTCACCATTCACTTCTTTACACACTTAATAGAAGAACCTCATGATGGCCTCAGTAATTGGATACCAGCATGAGCTGTGTGTGTGTGTGTGTGTGTGACTAGTTAAGTGCTAAACCCAGCAGGGTTTTGGCTCACAGGCGTCTGGAGTTGAGATTCCTGCTTTGATCCGCAGAAGGATAAGGTATTAAGTAAAGAGGTAAACACAAAAAGGTGCGAAAGTAGACAGCAGAAGTGCTAAACTGTTAAAACGCTGTCAGGAACGTCTTAAGGCTTCTTATTGTTAAGAGCTCAATCCAAAATGTAGCATAACCTGACATTGAGTTGCTTTATTATCTCTTAGCAACATTAAAGTAAACTTTTGTTTTTTGTGAATACATCCCAGGTCAGTGCACTCGTAAAGAGGACCCTGTCTCTACTAGTCCCCTTCACCTGTCATGGTGAATTTCACTCGTGTCCCTTGTGGATTGGCTGCTTTTTAAAACTGAGAATGTCGGACTCCCTGATGGTTATTACCCAGCCACCATTGTGAAGCAATACTGTCACAGTACTGATTTGAACAATACTTTCACAGTACTGATTTGAACAATACTTTCACAGTACTGATTTGAACAGCAGTAGCTTTTACAAAAATGCTGCACTCACGTGTTCAACAAGGAATTAAAAAGTGGTATTTGTTAGAAATGGTGGACAGTGGTCCAACAAAGTTGATTTGATGTACAAGGCAGCTATTTTGATTATTCCCTTTTCTGGAAGGTCTGATCAACGAACCCCCCCCCCCTCCTCCTCCCCCAAACATTTTTGCAAGTGGAGGTGGTGTGGTGAGGCTGAGAGATGCTGGCCGAGACGGAACCCAGAACTGCTCTGGAATTTTCCACGAGCTGAACTGTGCCAATTAACACCCAGACCTCCATTGTAGTTCCCAAATCTGAGGAAAGACGCAAAACAGATGAAACGTTACACAGGAAAGATTAAACATCAAAGTGTAACATCTTACTACAAAGTAGTGTTTTAGGTTCCTTTCTGTCTCTTAGATGTGGCTCCAGAGTTTAAAACGGAACTCCTCCAATTCATTCCCAACCTGCTCGATCCTGACAGACTGGCTGTCAAAGAGATCAACGGCAACAAGGTGACCTGTAGAGGCCTGCTGGAGTACTTCAAGGTGGGCACACCCATTGGACGCTTGGCATGTTCAGGGCAGACATTGGCATCATCATGGAAACATCACGTGTACTGTTTTTTATTTCAGTCATACATCAAGATATACCAGGGAGAAGACCTACCGCAGCCAAAGTCCATGCTCCAGGTAATCTTCATGATGCATGTCATGTGTTCAGACATAATTTTGGGACTGTTTGTAACAGTTTGGAAATTGTTTCTGAGTGCAGTATGGATCAGCTGAACTCATGTTATGTGTTGTCCTCGGGACTAGATGCTGTGCCTCTAAACTGATCTAAAACGATCAATGTGATAGGTGGATTTTCAGATGGACTATGATAAAAACACACACGCACATTTATTGCCTGTTATCCTGTTTATCTTTACACACACACGCACACCCTTCAGCAGGTGGTTGCATATTTATTTAGTGAGATTCAGCCCATGTGTTGAGAGTTTCTGCGTTTTACAACCTCATCTCCAGTTTTTACTGTTGTTGTGTGTCAACTCGTTCAGGCTACAGCAGAAGCCAACAATCTGGCAGCAGTGGCATCGGCTAAAGACCAGTACTACAAGAACATGGAGAAGGTCGGTATGTGGTTGACTGGCTAATGTGTCATAAAGGTTCTGTGGCGCTTTAACGGAGGGGGTGAAAATGCTCTTTGAACTTCAAAAGACAAATACATGCACTAACAGTTTACATCCAGTTCACAAGCTGTAGAACTTGCATTGTAAACGCTTGGCAAAAGCAAGCAACCTACTTTTAAAACACACACTGCTGTTTACAACATAATTTCTAGTAAAGGAATGGTTGGAAATGTGAAAAAGGACGGCTGTTGATGTTTACGAAACGAACTTGTGAAATAATGACTAATGAGGAAAGAAAGCTTTAGAGTCTGTTGTTTTATAGATAGTCTATCATTTAATAGATCTTCTCCATCTTCCTCTGCTAGATCTGTGGTGGAGAACTGCCATATGTTTCCCCTGAATATCTGGAAGAGAAGCACAACTTTTTCATGGGCGAGTCCCTCAGGCACTTTTCCAGCATTAAGAAGATGGGAGGGCACGAGTTCTGCAGTCGCTACCAGACCCAGCTGGGGTTGGAGCTAATTGAGCTCTGGGAGTCCTTCAGCAAGCACAACGAGGTACGTGGGAGTACAAATTAGGTTTTGGGGGGTTTTTTTTACCCCCATTGCCACCCAATATTTTCTGATTTTCTTCTTTTCTTCACCTTTCCAGTCGAAGAATGTTTTCAGTGCTTTCCGCACACCAGCGGTGCTTTTCGTCCTGGTTTGCTTCCTGTACGTGCTCTCCGGACTCTTGCTCTTCATCGGCCTGGGCACCATCTCCTCGGCCTGCGACATCGTGCTCGGCGTGGCGATGGTTGCCATGCTGACCTGGGCGTTTATTCGCTACTCTGGCCAGTACCAAGGGGTGGGATCCACCATAGACCAGGCTGCTGGAATACTGCTGGAGCAGGTACGCAAGGGAAAAACATGGCTTTTTCATGCTAGAAAGTATGTAAACATTGTCCCCTGCTAATTAATCAAAAATATATTATATGTAGTTGCATATAAATAATTTATTCTTATATTCTTGTTTTTTTGTATTGGTTTTCACACCTGTTCATTTTTGTTTCTGGCCTCCAGGCTACAGGGATGTTAAACAGCACAAGGGGACAGGTGGTTACACAAGAGAAGAAATCAAGATAGCTTTTTAAGACAAATCAAAGATTCCAGAATGAGAGGCAAACTGCACAAACTCAACTAATCGTTTTACACCAAATATTGGTAAAGTACTTCTCCAAACATGGCATGTAAAACTTGGCTTCTGATTCAGATTATTTTCTTATAAAAAGGTATAATTAGTTTGTTTCTGGATAGCAAATGCCACATTTGATGATCTTTGTCAGAAAAGATTTATACCTTTCTGTTAATTCCTAAACAGTTGGGTTAGATCTTGGTCATCCTTCACAGGTGGCCTGTTTTACTCTGTGATAGTAGACAGTTATGTGTTCAATAATGTATGCGGGTTATACCAATTATGTAAACAAACTGATTGTACCTTTTCCATTTTAAAAAATCTGTATGTTTTGTCATTAAACTTTATCTAAAAAATACAAAATCACCTGCCAGCCTGATGGGCACATGCGTGGTTTGGCATAAGGGCTATTCTCCTTAAAGGAGCTGGGATTATTTGTTTACAGCTGCATATTTTAATATTACCAAAGACCTTGCCCAATAGAGTGAGACTCGTATATACTTTCCATGGCAATGTAGGCCATTTATCATTGTTGCATTGCACTAGTCACCCATGTTGTCCCTGGTAGTCTTTTTTACATGAATAGCCATGTATATGTGAGCTTGGTGTTAACGGGGGGGTGGGACTTATTACTTGATATACACTACAAAAATTGTACTTGCAAAACATTGTTTTTGCTATCAGTATAGAGTCATGTATGCATTCAGCCTTTCCATCTTATACTTGTCTGCTATTATTTTTTTTTTATTATAGTAATTGAGGTTGCAGAGTCCCTTAAAACTTTAATATCTTGGCCATGCTATTCTCAAGTAGTATTTCCATACAAACCTGGACCCTGCCTTTGTGTTGTTTGTATTTGGTTTTATCATCTTTGAAAGTTTTGAGGGGTCACTGTGGGGTTTTTTGTTTTTTTATCAATTGATTTTCATGTTGTTGGTTGGCCATCACTGATCATTTAACAGCCTTTTTTTCTCCATTAAAAGAAAAGGTCTTGTTGAGGTCCTTTTGTACTTTTTAGTGTAGTTCAATGAATCACTCAGGGATCATCAATAGCATGTCGATCATGTGCTGAAAGGTGATCTGGCTCAGGACTGGACTTGGCCTTTAATTATTACTCCACAGTAATAACCACAGTCTTTTATTATTGGTTGATGCATTCATCATCATAAAATGCACCCCACCCCAAGTTCCTAGTTCTGTTGTCAGTATTGGGAGCTGGTTGAGTACTGTTAAAGCCCATACAATTTAAATTCACAATTGGGCCTTAAATAATCCTCTGTGGTCTTAAAATGTGGAGTTCAAACACCTTCAGTGAACAATGATTATTTTTCCAAAAGTAGTCAGGTTTAGTTTGCCTGAAATAATGTGCACTTCCCTGGAAACCAAAAAGAATACTGTTTAAAGTCATTGAGGGTCTGATCAATGGCATGCAAGTCAACCCATCCCGCTTTCCCTGATGTTTGATAAACATTCCATGTCATCTAAGCCTTAGTTTGAGGCTTCACTTGTGTAAAGCCATCATACTTTGTTACCTTGTTGATTTTGGCAGTGAGAAAAAATAAATGAAAAATGTGCTTTATATGTTCAAATATTTGGCAGTTTATACAAACACTTCTTGATAGCATTTTACTGTTACATATGCATTCCATTAATAAAGCTAGAAGCATGCTATATATCTTTGGGTTGGTAGTTGGTTTTGTTTTTTTTTAAGATCTCACACTAATGAACTGTAACGGTATGTTTTACAATTGGTTGAATCGATAATGTAGGTCATGTTTTGCACACTAGATGTCAGTATTGATTCTTGCATATTTTAAACACGGCCGTGGATACGTCTTCATTTACCTAATCACATGCGTTCCTCACCAACGTGATCGCCAACCTGTGAAGATTCTTAGCTCATAAATTACGTTTTAAAGTAACTGTCCCACTAATCAGCCACGTCTTTATGAAAGCGAGATATGTCCTTGTTTTCTCTTTCCCCTTCCTCGAGTACCCTTAAAATGTCTTTTTCGATCTCGCTCCCTCTAGCGGGTGTTGTGAGAATTTACGCCATATAGACGAGAAATGTCCTTGTTTCCTTATATGGCGATCGGAGTCACGAACCGCCTGATGTGCGCGGTATTGGCTGATGCGCGCTCACGGCTGTCACCATTTGCTTCCTTATTTGGAAGCGAGTTAAGCGAACCTTAAAAAGGGGCAGAGACAGACAAAGGTTCAGACAGAGGCAGCCCCATGCCTTGAGAATCAATGACGAATAGTTTCACTTCACATAATGCGTTCTTTCAGTAGGTCAGCAAAATGCGTCGTCTGTAGCAGTATCTTTTTGACGTATTTGTGTCAGCACTTTTGCTCCATGATCAGAGCCAGTCCAGTTCATGATTTGATTTAGAATTATTGATGTGTACAATAAATCTACACGATCACATCAATAAAGGGGTTGGTTTTGAATAAATGTTTCAAATACAAAACATCTCTGATAAAAATGTTATTTACCTTAAAGCTTATATCTTATGTGTGAACATGTTAGGTAGGTGTATGAGCACTGAATAAGTTGGCCAGTGAATTAATACAGTTAAAGTTCATATAATTATTTGATTTTTCACATCATGAATTACATTCAAAATAATTATCAGCCTCCAAGAAAGTATTTTGCAAGTGTATGTCTAATGACTTATCAGTTTATTTCGCTGGCTTATAATAACGCAACGGTGTAGTGCATAGCACTCAATTTCCCATCATACACCGTAAAAGCACATGGTCGGCCATGAGGCGCTCGCTCCCGTCTGTCGTCATAGGGAACGCGCTAAAGGGCGCGTCCGTGTGTTGAATCAAGTGCGAGACCGGAGGACTGCATCACAGCTCATTCAATTCCTGTCCAGACGCCGACTTAATACAGAGACACAGCCATGGTACGTCTGCATTTATCAATTATTCGCCCCTTTTGGTTTATACTAACATATTTCGACCGTTTGTGTTCTAGAAGCGCTTTCATGTGCTAACACAGATTAATTAACGAAATGAATTTAACACCAGTCAAGATTGACGCCTTTCGTAGCTAGTTCCAGCAACGTTGTTAGCTAGCTTGCTAACTAGCTATTTGATATAATGTTACCTGTCTTAACAATAGTCTCACATTTAGAAATCAAAATGATTCCCGTGGTAAAACTGTGTTGGCGATCTTACACCTGGCGCTTAAATAAAACAAACGCCCTTTGCCAGTTGTCGAATCTTTTAATTGTGGCCTAGAGCTATTTGGATGCAATGAAAAATTATATTAAAAAAAACCGACCCAAAAACAACTGGCGCCATTTCCTCAGCCACCCCTTTATTTCCGTTAGTTTAGGCCCAGCAGAAGCCGATCTTGCGTTCCGTGGCCTCCCTCTCCCTCCCCCCACCTTGGTAAATTTAGGCCCTGCAGTCAAGCGTTCTTTACATCGCCTGAATTACTTAGGAAAGTCTGAGCGTGTTGCTTTGGTTATGCATTTTTTTTCCCCTGAGTGCGGCGACGAAATGCCATTTCCTTTAGCTGAATGCTTGGTGTGCGCTGCAAGTGCTAGCTAACGGGCTAATTCCGCTCCGTCCTTTGTCTAAAGATGACCATCCAAAGCATCTTGAGCAGCAATAATTCGCTTTTGGTGCAGATTATCGTATCTGTATGTGTACTTTTTTCTGAATCACTTCTGTTTTATAGGAGCTGTTTATTTTTTTTTATTTTCCGATTTTGGATTTATGTGAACAGCACATGCACGAACGCTGCATTCGCTGTGGCCCCACCCTATTTCTTGATGCACAGATGAACTTGCTATATTTCACACGCTGAATTTGAAATGGACGGTGCCCGACATGTGCGTCGTGTCGAATAACGTTTAAAACAGATTGTTCTTTTGGTAACTTTGAGGATTAGATAAAGATGGTTTAAATATGGTTGCGTATGTTTACCCATCGTGACTCGAACACGACGTTCTTCACGAGTGCCGCGGGGGTTTTATTTAATATATTCATTTTGTTTGGTGTTATGAGGTATTTTCATAAATCATAGTTTTGTCAAGGGTGGGGTTATCAGCGTTCCTAATGCAAAATATTTAGGTTCAACCTGAACAGTAGCTACTCTTTCCCCATAAACGGAACAGTTGTCCAGCGTTGCAAATTTGAAGGCCCCGACTTCCTCTCCATTTTGTACATCCAAAAACACCAGGATGCAAAAACGTATCAAGTGTGTCATTTACGTATGTAAGCGTGAAGCTGTTTCATTTGTAGTCAGGCTTCCCGTTTTTAGGCGTGTTCGCATGTGAAGGAAATGCCGGTTCCGGTTTGAGAAGTCTCATGTTTTCTGCCTTTTCAAAACGTTGCACGTGTGGTAGGCCTACCGTTACAGACCATAAGTTTCTTATTGTATTTTTGGTGCTCATTTGGTCTGATCTCTTGTATCCTTTCACAGGATAGCATAAGTATTGTACAATTGTTTGAACCTCAGCTTTCCACGATTCCCTTTCATGTTTAAGGGACATGGTTGTGGTCTAATGTTTTTCCGTAATATTTTGTGTGTGATCTGAGGTCAATAAACATCTGAACATGTTGAGGTCAACCCCATTCACACCCTGCATGAGCAAAGTTCCTTTGGAGTGACAGCATGACTCTTCTGCTTCCCGAGTCACAGCAACGGTCTATGGCTCTTTTTCCCTTTTCTACAATGAGTTCTAATATGATACTGTGGTTGTTTGGTAGCTGAACTGACACCAGCCAGTGGAGTCCGGTTACTCGATGCTTGTCTCAGGGGTTTGCCCTCAGGAGGGCGAAGAGGCTTATGGTTTGGCATTAACAGGACAGGGGAACTTTCACGTAGGCCGTCTTGAGCTCATCTATTCCTTCGATGTAATGGAAAAGACGACCTGGGTAGGTTTATGGGCCCTGATGTGACTCAGGCCGTTTTGATTTTGACAGTAGCGCCATTGTGAGTGCAGTTGGCCTATGATTAGCCAATGTGCGCCTGTGCAGACCAGGTCACCCTCTTCCCCCACCCCCTCTTGTTCTCTTTCACACACAAATGCGTGTGCGCACACACACAATCTTGTTGTATGACAGCTTTATGGTAGTCCTCTGCTGCTTTGTGGGGGAATTGTGCGGCAAGCTTGTCTAGTAACGAGTCAGACACACCTTAAACTGTGCAGCTTATCTCTATTAACAGCCAATGTGTGAGTCCTTGGTAAACAGCCACCACACACACAGCCTACAGATTGTCATTGGCCTCAAGAGGAAGCGTAGTTCCTTTCCTCCCTCCATGTGTGGTGGTATTCAACTGGGCCTCTAGGAGTCGTGCTTTGTAGAACATTTGTCTTCTGTGGAGTCAGTAGTGAAGATGGTATGAGTATATAATACAAAATTACATACCTTTGCAGCAATAACCCTATCTGCCTTTGGCTCTGCTGGGATTGTATATGGTCCTGACCCTCTAAATTCCAGGTCTCAATGGGTCTCCTGTTGCTGGTCCTTGTCAAGACTTCATCCAGCTCTCACCTACAAGTACATGCCTGTTGCCAGTGCATCCTCGAGCAGGTGTTCATGTGACCTCATCCCTTCTCGTGCGTTTTTTTTTGTTTTTTTTTCTCCTCTGCAGGCCTCCGGAGTTACAGTGGAAGAGAATGTGCTGACGATCTTCAATGAGATGAAGGTGCGCAAGGCGCAGGCCAATGAGGAAGAGCGGAGGAAGAGGAAGAAGGCCGTCCTCTTCTGTCTGAGCGAAGACAAGAAAAAGATCATCATGGAGGAGGGTCGTGAGATCCTGCAGGGAGAAGAGGGCGATCCCTATCTCAAGTTTGTCAAGATGCTTCCGCCTGACGACTGCCGCTATGCACTTTACGATGCCACATATGAGACCAATGAGACCAAGAAGGAGGACTTGGTTTTCATCTTCTGGTAAGGGATGCTCAGATTTGTGCAGTCAGCTCTGTTTGTTGGTTGTTTTTTAGGTGTGCAAAAAGAAAAGGCGGTGGGGGAAATTTTTTTATATTTTTATTTATTTATTTATTTATTTATTTATTCTGTGGCGTTCCCCATTAGGGCCCCGGAAGGTGCTTCACTGAAGAGCAAGATGATCTACGCCAGCTCCAAGGATGCAATCAAGAAGAAGTTCACAGGTACGTGGTAGTTTTACTCTACTGCTTTCCTGGTTCATCGTGTTACTTCCATATTCAAAGGGTCATCCAGCTTGCAGTTTTCTGAGTGCCAACTCTTATTGCGCAGGTATCAAACACGAGTGGCAAGTGAACGGCTTGGAAGACATCAAAGATCGAAAAACCCTTTGTGAGAAGCTTGGAGGATCATCGGTGATCACTCTCGAAGGGAAGCCTCTGAATGATTGAGGCCAGCACTTCTGAGGGGTATAGCTGTTCATTCCAGCATTGGTGGGGATGGGGGTGTTTGACGGGGCTGTTTGCAGGGATGGGGGTTGGTTTATTT